>JAJOZX010000840.1:922500-980000 GCA_023014485.1 Bathynomus jamesi
CTTGAAAAGTGGACGCTCAATGTCCCGGTTGAGGTTTAAGTTTTGGTTTTTTTGGCTAAAAATACAATAGTTACCCCCTTTTTCTTTGATTTATTCAACACGACGTGAATGCAACGAGTCTTTTACTTATATAGAGGTTCTGAGTGTAGGGATCTAGGCTTGCTTTAAACCCTAGATCCACGTCCCAAAGCTGGATCCTGTCTGCTTTGCAGATAGCTGGTGAGGGAAGCTATATTTATGGGATCTCTTTGCGAGAGACCCGTTGCCCACGTCGGGCTAAAATCATGAAAAAGGAAAAAACTATGGTATTTGTCATTTACCATTACTTATTCGGACTATAGTGGATTTAATTTTCCCAGAAGAGTTCCTTGTTCCATGCACGGTCTGTGTTTAACATATAATGTTCTCAGGGAACCATTCTGAGTTTGTGTATACTAAACGGACGTGTTTCGTGCCTTGAAAAGTGGACGCTCAATGTCCCGGTTGAGGTTTAAGTTTTGTTTTTTTTGGCTAAAAATACAATAGTTACCCCCTTTTTCTTTGATTTATTCAACACGACGTGAATGCAACGAGTCTTTTACTTATATAGAGGTTCTGAGTGTAGGGATCTAGGCTTGCTTTAAACCCTAGATCCACGTCCCAAAGCTGGATCCTGTCTGCTTTGCAGATAGCTGGTGAGGGAAGCTATATTTATGGGATCTCTTTGCGAGAGACCCGTTGCCCACGTCGGGCTAAAATCATGAAAAAGGAAAAAAACTATGGTATTTGTCATTTACCATTACTTATTCGGACTATAGTGGATTTAATTTTCCCAGAAGAGTTCCTTGTTCCATGCACGGTCTGTGTTTAACATATATATATATATATATATATGTATGTATATTATATATATATATATATATATATATGTATGTATATTATATTATATTATATTATATTATATACACAGACCGTGCATGGAACAAGGAACTCTTCTGGGAAAATTAAATCCACTATAGTCTGAATAAGCAATGGTAAATGGCAAACACTATAGTTTTTTCTTTTTCATGATGTTAGCCCGACGTGAGCAACGGGTCACTCGCAAAGAGGCCCGAAAAATCTAGCTTCCGTCAAGTCGGGCTAACATCACGAAAAAGAAAAAACTATAGTGTTTGCCATTTACCATTGCTTATTCAGACTATAGTGGATTTAATTTTCCCAGAAGAGTTCCTTGTTCCATGCACGGTCTGTGTGTATCATGAGAAAACCTCAGGGAACCATTCTGAGTTCAATTATATATATATATATATACAGGGTGTCCGAGAATTATCTGTACAATTTTTGGCTGTTATTAAAAGTCAACCATGAAGTGTAGAAATTCCAGTGTTGTCCCATTTTACAGAGAATCTCTAAGTTTTTTCTGATACTACGTTTTGACAAGTTTTTTAGAAATGTACGCGGGTGACAGACATTGATGATTTAAAAGCAAGAATCACAGCTGCTATTGAGCGAATTGATGTGGATATGCTGCAGCGTACATGGCAACATTTGGAGTATCTATTGGATGTTTTGCGAATCACTAATGGTGCACATATCGAATGTTTGTCACAACGTTACTTTAATAAAAGAAACTTTTGAAAATACAGATTCTAAATAATCTTGTTTAAGAATTTTACGTGTGTTATCAAGAATTTTATTAAAAGATGAAATTGTACAGATAATGTTCGGACACACTGGAATTTCTAAAAAACTTGTCAAAACTTGGTATCAGAAAAAACTTAATGAGATTCTCTGTAAAATGGGACAACACTGGAATTTCTACACTTCATGGTTGACTTTTAACAACAGCCAAATATTGTACAGATAATTCTCGGACACCCTGTATATATATATATATGTATATATATATATACGCGTCATAGCCCATGGCAGTGTCGGTTTTTTTTGTTAAAACATGAAAGTGCGTTCACGTGTCTTCCTCCTTCGGGGCATCGTATTTCCCCATTCGTTATATCATCTGCCGTTTCTCCAGATTGCGGGGAGAATTCAGTGCTCGATAACCCATCCCCTGCTATCCCCCCAAGGGTAGTCTAGTCACCCCGCGTGGCAGGATTCCCAATTTACTGGAAACAAATTTAATGATGGTGGATTGAGTTCCGTGCGTGACTTTCAGTTGAAGGAGAAATGATTAGATTTCTTAGATGTCACAAATGTATAAGGTTGTAACATATATTCTGCTCGATTTTTTAGTTCATTCAGAACAAAAATTAAATGACTTATAAGAACAAATTTGCTCGAATTTTTAGTTTATTCACAACAAAAATTAAATGACATAACGACAAATTAATCATCAATATAATTCTCTTCTTTTTCTATAACCTCCTTCCACCTGTAGAAAAGTTTTTTTTATTCACGTTCGAAGAAATCCCTTGGTTTCGAGTTAAAAAAAAGCGATCACTTCGTTTTCGATAGCTTCCCTGGATTGCAACTTTTGTCCATCTAGGTCATGGGTCGGGGAACTTTTTTGGGTATTACCCAAAAATCTATTTGAGTAAAATGAAATTACCCCCAGACTTCCAAGTAAACAAAAACAAGCCAATTGCTCTTAAAATTGTTGCATATGGTATACAAAAAATTCAAATTAAAAAAATGTTTATTGGATCCATTATTATGGAGAAATAAAAAAAGTCACACATGCTGGCATAAGAATAGCACACAAACAAAATTAGTAAAAAGGATTGAAGAATTTCATTCAAAACATCACTTCAGGTTTTGGAAAAATGATGCTGTTTCATTTTTGATACAACAACATCAAAATCAGGACGTAAATTCGTAATATTCTAAAATTTAGAATAACGCCACATTTATGTAACAAAATAAAATAAAAATATACGGAAAAAATATCAGCACAAAGTGTCAAGCACTAAAAGCACCTCTTCGTATACGACTGAGGCTCTGAGGGAAGTGTCTCTCATACCGCACGCATTACCCCCAAAATTTTTAAATTTATCCCATTTGGGGTAATTTACCCCTGTTCCCCGACTACTGATCTAGGTGGTGTTGCAGACTTCTGAATAAATGGTAGTCTCAAGGTGCGGTGTCTGGAGAATAAGGTGGATGAGGCATTTTTTCCCAACTAAATGCCTTCAATTGGGCAGTGGTGATTCGAGCAGTGTGAGGGCGCGCGTTATCCTGGTGGAATAGAACACCTCTGCGATTAATTAATGCAGGACGTTTTTCTTGTAATGCCATCTTCAGTCGTTGGAGATGTTGGCAGCAGACTTCAGCTGTGATTGTTTGGTTATCTGGCAGAAGCTCAAAATGAATAATTCCTTGCATATCCCACCAAACGCGTAGCAAAATTTTCTTTGGATGGGGTCCATTCCTTGGCTGAGGTTCAGGCTTTGTTTCACGGCTAAGCCACTGATGTCGACGCTGAATACTGTTATACGGGACCCATTTTTCATCCCCAGTGACGATCCGATTCAAAAACGGTATCTACAGTTGCCGAGAATGCAGTGATGTGCAAATATCGTTTCGATGTTGAAGATTCGGCTTGTGACAAATCATGCGGAACCCATTTTCCAACCTTCACTACTTTTCCTAACAGCTTCAAGTGACGATGAATGGTCATATGGCTAACGCCGAGTTGCAGGCCAAGTTCTCTTACAGTTACCGTTGGGTTTTCCTCCACTGTTGCTTTCAGCAACTCATCTAACTCATTTGGTCCTCCTGTTCGTTGATAATAATCTTTCAGACTGAAAAGTCTCCATTTCTGAACTTCTAAAACCATCTCCTACACATCCATTCGTTCACATCATCATTTCCATAAACTCTCTGAATGTTTCTTGCGGATTCACTAACGTTAGATCCTTTATGGAACTCCTACAGCATCACATGTCGAATATGCTCTTTCGTGGGCTCCATGTTTTTTCAATTACTGTAATATCTATCGTAGGGGTGGCGTTGTAACTCTACGAAAAACACCAGAGAAAATATTCATTAGCTTAATCCTACACTAGCCTAAGTCATTCTGTATCATTCTGTATCGTGATAAAACCTGTGCGAACCTGTCGCCGCGTGTATTTTGCACAATTTCTAAAACTATTTCACATTATCTTGAGGTTATTCTATTATCTATCGTCCGTTTTCTAATCGAGCAGAATTTGTTACAACCTGATAGTTCTTCTGAATATTTTCGATTATGTAAGTTTGTAAGGAAATCTTATTACGGGTTTTTTACTGGAGATAAATTGTTTTCCTGGTTAAAATATTTCCGAGTATATATATATATATATATATATATATGCAGGAAGGAGGGGCCAAGGGCGAATGCCCGCAAAAGCGCCTCCTCCCCCTTCCCATAGAGGGAGAAGAGAGCCAAATTTAAGGTCCAAGGTTGTAGTTAAGTAGAGCAATAAATACGCCCTTGAAACGAATTACGACTGAAGTATTTTATAGAGAGTAAATTTATTGCAGGAATCCTATGAAAAAAGGTTGTGTAAAGTGGGGGGGGGGGGTCTAAAAGAAATACCTCTTTCGAAACCAATCACTAAACATCTTGGTTCGTGCACTCTCTCTCTCTCTATTATGTATGAGAGTTGAGAGTTACGTAAATCTAACTAAAAATGAGGTCACTGTCACAACGCGCACTATCCATGAAAAGTGTGGGTAAATTGGAGTTTCCTAAATTCTTTGAAGTGGGCGGGTTTACGTCGTGTGGTAAAACTGAAGATTTAAAATTGTTGTACCACAAATAACATTTCCCGTCAGTGACACATAATCGTTTCCTTCAACATTTATTATATATATATATATATATACACACACACACACACACACACATATATATATATATATATACCTTGGGTTTTGCTTCCACCTGAATTGTTCATTCTGAGGTAAAGCTTGTTGCTCCACCTTAGACCTGCAGCTTAACGTGGAATCCGAATCGAAATTATAAGGTCCTTCCCCAGACTTCTCATAATCTCTCGATCAGCATCCCAGTGTCTTAACCACTGGCTACCCAGGGTACCCATTTATCTACAAACCAATTTCAATGGAAGTATGACCAGCTAGGTTTCCTGCGCGCTGACTGCCGTCACCGGGTATCGAACTCGGGGCTAATGGATTCGTCGTCAGCGATGCTGATCACTGCACCACCAAGGAATATATATATACCGTATATATATATATATATATGGTGACTGAGACATTACTCACTCATTTTCGTAACATTATCAACAGTTACGTGGGTACTGTGACGTCATAGTTACGTAATCAGTCGGCTAACTTCTTTAAAAAGATGGAACGCCATATATATATGGGATGAATAATTTTTTCAGCCTTCTGGGTTTGCGTCATATATATATATATATATATATATATATACATATATGGTTTTGCTTCCGCCTGAATTGTTCATTTTGACGAAGGTCAAGTTTGTCACTCCAACTTAGACCTACAGTTTAACGTGGAATCCGAACCACGCCCCACCAGCACCCCAGCGTCTTAACCTCAAGGCTACCCAGGGTACCTGGGCTCGCCTGCCGTCACTCGGTCTCGATCCCGGGGCCGATGGATTCGTAGTCAGCGACGCTAACCACTATACCATAGGAAGTTACACTCTCGAGGAAAAGGCGGAGACCTTTTTCTTAGGAGTGTAACTCGCTTTCATATTAGCCATTGCGCGTTATTCTACCCGCAACAAAAAAAGGTCCCAAAACAAGACATTAAATTCGAACATCCGTTTTAGTTTTAATGTATTACTTTCGTAAATTTATTTTAAAATAGATTTTCCTGAGACGGACTTATGGGACACCCTGTATATAATATAAGGTTTGTTGAATTTTTGCTCGTAATTAACGAGTGATTTTAAGGGAAAGCGAAACTAACGGTCTTCTCCATTTCCTTATTAATATTCTTTGTCGTCGTTGTTGTAGTAATATTCTTTGTCGTTGTTTGTAGTAATATTCTTTGTCGTTGTTGTAGTAATATTCTTTGTCGTTGTTGTAGCTGCAACATTATAAATTCTCATTAAAAGGAGGTTCAGTATAGTTTAATTTTTTTTTTTTTTTAATAGTTTCTCATTTCATAAAAAAAATAAAAAAATTTTGTTCGTTTATCATTGGAAGTTATTTAATATGACAAAGACCTTTACCCCTATTGAGGTTTGAAAGTCGTGAACCAGTAACCTTTTTGATTTCAGTTCGTCATTGAAACTTTTAAGTTTTAGCGAATCATTACGACGCTTTTTCCATCATGTTGCTTTGACATATTACTTCTATTAATTTCTTATATGCATCAAGCGCGCGGCTACATTTCTGAATTTGGAGGGGCAAGAAAATTATCGTGTGGATTCGGACACAGTTCTGACCTTGTATTACGAATACTGTATCGTAAAAGCGTAATAATCAACTTATAGTTGCGTATATTATAATTTTGTATTACGCCTAATTTTTTACAGTTTTTTCTTACAATTTTTTCAACATTTGTTATTACAATCGTTTCATTTCTCGTTTGACATCGGCAATTTCTCGGGGTGGGGCAGTTGCCTTCCCATGCCCGTCAGGCTACGCCACTGGAATGCGGGGTCATGAAGAGGTGAGTACGACTAGCACGAATGTCCCGAATGTTGCCACTTAGAGTGAATACGATTCAGTTGCGGTAAAGCGTGTAGTAAGGTCGTTTAGGCCTACGAAATGCCGCGTATATCTTATCTACAAATGGGTGGATACTATCAGCGGCAGGGACAGTGTTTCATTTAAAAAAAAAAAAAAAAAAAAAAGCGAGTTAGAACAACCATTTTGCGTCGCGGATGTTAAGACGTTTTTGATCAGGCTAACGTTATTCTCTCGCTGTGATATTTAATCGACGAGTTGTTATAGGTTAGGTTAAGTTATTTTTTAGAATCGAATAGAATGTCCCGTTGACTAAGCGGGTATGAGTCCGATCATCTCTCCGAGTGCGCATTATTTAGGTACCACAATATTTGTCGTTTTACGAGTCACGCGACTAATATGTTCTCTCCCACGAGACGACGCGCGAGAGGATGATTTCATGAAATTCTTTCGCGACTAAATTTAAATTACTCATCATTATTAACTGAAAATAATTACGATTTCGAGAGTAATTTTGATGTAATTGCTAATACTGAGTACATAATAGACTCGTACAACACTATAATGACGACTAACTTTCATTTTTATTTAAGTCTCGCGAGCGTCGAACTTCTACGTAGCCGCGATGATCTCGTAACGCGGATTTAGCCGTCGCTATAAAGTAGCTTATACTCCCTTGACAGTTCTATAGTGTCCGTATTTAAAAGGAATGAGGTTGTCTAGTAGTAACCAGTTTAATAGAATAAGGACTCCGCGGAAAGGAATTGGTACGATATGTTCGCGACATAGACTGCGGAAGTGGAAGTACGATGAACTGGATTAGAAAGCCGATTTCAATGAAATTTCCTTTTATCCGAAGTAAACTGAAGGTTGAACTAGGAATGGAAAATTTATACATATTTAAAACCAAATATTTGCGGATCATCATCGGAGGCGTACATTTCACTTCCTCGAATTTTACTAGAGTATTTCGATAAAGATGAGAGGCAAATATTCTGGGAAGTCTTTATTAAAACCCTTCTTATCGATTCCCGTTAGTATTTCAGCGACGGGAATAAAACTCGAATAGGTTTTGACACTTCGTCCGTCACGGGAAATAACGAGTTTGATCCTTAATAGAGGATTTAGGGAGGGAGGTCTTAAAGAAAGAGAAAGTCACGCGAGAGATGCCAACTACTTTATTTCCATAAACCTTTTATCATAAATTTGTTAGAGGGACTTTTAATAGGCACTTATTGGAATAAACGAGGATTATTTTTTTTAACTTCGCGGTCGCATTCGGGGTTACGCGGTCGCATTGGGGTTAATCGTATTTCATTCTCGGTCGAAAACATCTTTTTTTTACGTGTTTTCCATCAAACGAAATTTTAAAACGTGACAATTTTGACACTAAAATATATTAACTAATTTCACCTATATTTTGTACTTTAAATTTTACTTTTAGACGAATACATTTCGTACATTTATTTAGAAAAAAAGTATGAATTATACACAATATTTTCTTACGTCATTCTCATTAACTACATTTTCACAGTTTAAATAAAAGGTGAAAAACAGTTTACATACATTTATTATTCTATAATTCATTATTATTATTATTATTATATTGACAAGAACACTTATAATTGTTTGATTACTCATTGTCACACTAATTTTTGGCAATATATATATATATATATATATATATATATATATATATATATACGTTGTTGAAAGCTTTAATATTTATATAACTAAGTAGAGCCGACCATCCCATATACAGTGTATATATATATATATATATATATAATATATATATATAATATATATATATATATATATATATATAAAACTGTGTAGGTGAATAATCTCAATTACGAGTTGAATTAAGGGCGTAGTCGCACTTAAAATCGGATTTGTTACAAGCAGAAGCTTTCGAACAATCAAACTTTGGGACTTCCGAACTTCATCAGTGCGATGATGAAGACTTTTAGTATTGGCCGAAAGCTTCGTGCTCTGAAAAACCTTTCTTCCTCGTGACCTTATTTACTTAAGCCTGGAAAGCCAGTGTGGCTTATTACGATAAAAAGTACATTTGTTTTTCTGGAAATTACGTCGTTTATTCCACTCGAGTTAATTTTTATTATTGTTTAGTAACGATAAATTGTTTAATTCAACCTACAAATTTTATTTTCATTATAGGATTACGTAGACCCGGCACTAGTTGTTACGTGTACTGTCTCACACTGGCATTCTAGTGCCAGACAGTTTGATTTTCTATTTTGTCCGCGATGACGCCCTAATTAGAGAGTTTTGGGAAATCCTACAACTGAAGAAAGTGAAATGAACCCCCTCCCCCCTTTCTCACTCCTGATCAGAATAAAAAACGAGTGCCAACGCTTAAAATAATTTGAGTGTATATATATATATATATGATTAAGAGTAGTGTGATTCAAGATTTAAATTCAGGTTTTTATAAGAATGAATGAGATCATTTCACTTAAAAAGAAATTACGTAAATATTGATGGAATTTATTTATTAATTATGTTACTACATCATTTATTGGTTTTTGTTTTTATTTCCGTAATTTATTTAAATAATTTCCTTTCTCTGACAGTGACTTATAATTATAATTTAATGTATAATGTCATTATTTTCCTTTTTCTACTTAAGTCAAGCCTAATAAATGGACGTTTTCTATTAATTAATGCGATAATTTAGGGCTAACGTCGTTAGACTAATCGCAAACTCGAAGGAGAACAGTTGAACCTGTGGAAATACACGTATTGCAGTCGTATATACTTACTTTGGGGTTGGTGTTTATGAATATGAAAATAGTTGTTGCGTTGCTAAACATTTTTAAATTGAAGTTCGTGCGTTTGGTCAGATGGAGGGGCCTTAGATTACTATAGTTGCTGGAAATCCTTTTCTAGATTGCTTACATTCCTGGGAGCAATCCAAGAATAAGCACCCCAAATCAATTTAGGGTGCTTTTTCTTGGATTGGGGTCGAACGAGGGTGCTTATTCTTAGGTTGCTCTAAAATTGAATTAAAATGGAGTTAATTGCTCTAAAATGGTTAATTGAATGCCCGGTTAAGTTAAGTGTACGCCCTTGACGATTGGTTAGGTTAAGGCGTGATATTTTTGTTAGTTTTAACGAAAATATCACGACTTAACCTAACCAATCATCAAGGGCCTACAGTTGACCTAACCCGCATTCAATTAACCTTATTTCAATATTTTTATTTTAATTATGTTCTAATTTTTTTATTGCAATATCCTTCGTAAACATTAAAATATTTTTTTTCTTAAATTTTATATGTTAAAATCCTTTAATTTGGATTGAAGTTGAACTAGGGTGCTGTTTCTTGGGTTGGGGTTCTAACTGGGGTGCTTTTTCTTGGATTGGGCAGTCTGATAATAATTCAACTACCAATGAATTAGGATAATCAGAACATTATATCCTTTCTTTGGATATGAAATGTGTAGGCCCCAACTGATACATTAGTGGATATTTCTGTAAATTTATTGCTAATCGCTTAACGTGCGCGTGTCGGACTAATGTGATGTAAACGTGTCGTAGGGATTATAGTATAGGGTGGTTCAAAAAGTCTGGGCACCTCCTCAAAATATTTACGCATCTAATTTTTCTATTTTAGTAATTTTTTTTTGTTAAATTAAAGGTTAAATTAAATGTCAAATTAAATGTTAAAACTCAATCCGCAATAAATGCTTTCTTTCATGTACACTATCTTATTTTGAGGGGGTGCCCAGACTTTTTGCCCACCGTGTATATTACGAGTAGTTTAACCTACTGTGACCCATTTGCACCATAACAATCGATATAATTTAAAATAAGTACAGTATTGATTAGTTCATATATTGTTTCACTTATATATAATGATGAATATGTCAGAACAGAAGGGTTTTTTGCGAGTAAGATAAAAGATCATAAAACCATTAGATAATGATAATGTCTTAGGAAAATCCAAAGATACAAAAGGATTTTTGCACGTTTTTGTTGTCATTATTTATTGCAAAAATTTATTGTATACATGTAATTAGTCATTGTAGAAAGAGGACTTCCCAAAAGTATCATTATAAAGGTCTCAGATCTTAACTGATAAGACCATTACTCATTCTGCCATTGTAATTAAATCGTCCACAACCCCGCTGGTATAGGCCTTTCTAGCATGGTGAAATTATCAGTTGGGGTTTTACACCAATTTACAGTATAAAGGTTACTTGTGTATTCTCATGGCTTGCGGAATTTTATATATATATATATATATATATATATATATATAGTCAGTAAAAAGATTAGATGCCTGGGTCAGGATGGTACCAGATGAGCCAGGCGTACATGGCTATGTGCGGTGGAGAGCGTAAGAGAGCAACTCGCTCCTCCACCAAGCCAGAACGACAGGCGGGGCCACCAGGTTGACCTTCGTGTGAAGAGAGACCAACCCACGGAACTGCAACGAGGTTATTAAAGGCCATATATATATATATATATATATATATATATATATATATATATATATATACATTTAAACTGCAAGCACGCAGTATAATTAACGTAAAGAACGACGCTTGTATAGGAGAATATTCCGCGCAAGATGAGAGAGAGAAAACGAAACAAATGAAAAATGAGGTAACCACCCGGGAATCGAACCCGGGATCTTCCGATTGCCGGTCAGATATGATAACCATTACACCATGGGCCTCACTCAATCAATGCCGTAATTCTTCTACATACGCGCAGAAACCAATGCCCCAAGGGGGCACCTCCCGCATGCCGTACATTATATACATTTAAACTGCAAACACGCAGTATAATTAACGTAAAGAACGACGCTTGTATAGGAGAATATTCCGCGGAATATTCTCCTATACAAGCGTCGTTCTTTACGTTAATTATACTGCGTGTTTGCAGTTTAAATGTATATAATGTACGGCATGCGGGAGGTGCCCCCTTGGGGCATTGGTTTCTGCGCGTATGTAGAAGAATTACGGCATTTGATTGAGTGAGGCCCATGGTGTAATGGTTATCATATCTGACCGGCAATCGGAAGATCCCGGGTGGTTACCTCATTTCTTCATTTGTTTCGTTCTGTCTCTCATATCTTGCGCGGCATATTCTCCTATACAAGCGTCGTTCTTTACGTTATATATATATATATATATATATATATATATATAATATATATATACAGGGTGATTCAAAAGTCAGGTTACATAGGGATATACTGTATTATGTAATGATACAGGGGAATAGTCATATATATATAATCTTACTTTGAATCCCATAACTCCCCAAACAACGGTGGAAAGTAGAAGCGGTAGACTGTGTCGTATTTTCAAATTGAAGGCGAGACAGGGAACATCCTTAACCCTGAAAGAAAATAGTTTTGTAGTGAGAGGACCAAAACTGTTTAATCAGTTGCCCAAAGACTTAAGAAACACGAAGGGAGTTGCAGTGGAAATCTTCAAAAGAAGACTAGACGCCTGGCTCAGAACAATCCCCGATGAGCCGGGCGTACCTGGCTATGTGAGATGGAGAGCGCAAGAATCCAACTCACTACTTCACCAGGCCAACTCGAGAGGAGGGGCGACAAGCTTGACCTTCGCGAAATGAGAAGTCATCGCGCGGAACCTTTGTAAGGTTGTAAGGTAAGGTTATATACTGTATATGTCAGGATCTGTTGCTGATTGGCTGGGACGTGTTTCGACGTTCTCATGTTACTATGAATCATAGAGTTTTTCGTCTTTGAGAGAGTACTCTCAAACGATACTACTCGTACGACTGAGGGCATAATGACAATGGATTGGGCTCGGGGGCATCATTTGGTATTTCCATGTCCCGTGCCCCACTCTGCCCTGTCGTGATCAAGGCTCCACCGCGAGATTCCTTGTTCGTTCGTTCATTCATGAATTTCGAAAGTGTCACTTCACTGTCAATCGAGTATCGAGTAATATATATTATATATATATATATATATATATATTGTATGTGTGTGTGTGTGTTATGTGTAAACCGTAAGGTGGAATTCCCTTTCATTTGAACTTTTCCCAAAGTGTCACAATGGACTGCATTTCGAAATAAAATACAATGAATAAATACAAATTTCGCACTGGTTGTTGGAGTGTGCAGAAAATGGGTGCATTTTGTGAACAAATTGTGGGAAATTTGAAAGAAAAAAAAAAGTTGCTAAATATTTTTTATTCTTTGGAAATACTAAAGAGAAAACGTTTATAAAAATAAATAAAACATTTAATACAACTTTTCTTTCGTATTATATATATATATATATATATATATATATATATATATACCGTAGTTTTGCTGAAATTTACAATTCGAGGCAGTGTTACAACAAAAATGGCTGGCTGGTTTGTGTAATTCATATGACTAAAAATGAATTATTAGTAAGTCATTGTATACTTGCATGAGGCCTAACTTACATCAAAGTTAGAGGCCTACTTTCATACTGTAAAAGAATAAACTATTTTTGCTTTTTAAGTTGGTTTTGTCATACATTATTTATAAAGAATGCGTAGGTCTATAATGTAGGTAGGACATTTGTTCAGAAAGGATTTTAATGATAAGACAATGCACATTTTTTATTCTTCTTTCCTGTAAATTTATAAGTATGCAAAAATACTCGACTAATTAATTATAATTGCCCTAATGTCGTTATGCGTGTAAGTTTTACCATATAAGCTTATTCAGTAAAAATAAATTAAGTGCGTATTTGGAAAAATGGCTGAGTTATGATGCACTTAAAAATCTTTTCCCCAACATAGTTTTTCATTGAATTTTATAACAATTCATTGACTTAGTTGGAAAAAATTATGTTGAAAATGGTATTAGAATTAATTGGTGGCGGTTTCTGGCAACTCCTTGAATTACGAAGCAGTATCAATATTTGTCTGTTTGGCAATTCATTCCTATGAGTGAAGTGTAGGTGAAAGGTTGGTTCGGCTGTGTTGTTCCTTAAATGTCACACAATATATACGATAGTTTTTAAAATCTGTGTAGAATCATGATAGTGTTTAAGTGGTATTGTGATATTTTGAAATAGGATGTACGAAAGTGGTTTTAGGTCCCGTTCGCAAAGGATTTAATAAACGTTTCGTCTACATTTAGGCCCTAACTTAGCCTAGCCTACTTAGCCTACATTATATTATAGTTTTTACCTGTCATCGGAGCCCTACGATTATATTCGAATTATCCGAAATAACTATGCTTGGCAGTTCAGATTCAACTGAAGGTGCTCGTAGAAAAGGTGGGAGCGTAGAATGCAAGGGCCAAGTAGGGAAAATGTCACTTGACACTAAGAGACCCCCCAGAGTTAAATCTCCCCTGGGGGAATGTAAAAATCCACAAGACAACCAAATGGATTCGGGATTCATGTCTGGCTCTAACTTACTATCGTCGTCCAGTTTATGCAGCGAGGAAATAGGAAGTAAAGATGCGGATTTTGCACGCCATACGAAAACTCACCCTGACGAAGGTCACGTTAAACCATCTAAAAGTTACACCTCCGAAAACCTAGATTCGGGGATCGACTTGAGCGAACGAATCAGTTCCTTAAACTTATCTTCCTCTGGACCACACGTGTCACCTCCAGTTACTACTACTACTGAGCCTCCCACGTCGCCCGAAAGTTCACTGGCCAACCCTCCTTCAGAAAACAGAAGCAAACTGGTCGAGCTAGGGCTTTCCCCAGTACACATAATGATTTTAAAAGAAATTTTCAAGAAGGACAACGATGGGGATACGTAAGTGCGATTGAATTCATTCTCTCTCGGTTCTTGCCACTTTGTAGGAGTTTTATATACTGTACTGTAAATATCTGATGACACCGGCAAAATGGCAATAGATAGGCACAGTCCCAGGCTAGACCTATAATATGCATCCATATTCTCGTGACTTAGTCACGAGCCTATAATTGCTTAGGTAACACTTTACTATCCACACTGTTCAGAAACAACAGTCTATAGAGCCCTAATTCTTAATCAAACCTAACCATCCCATTAGAGATGGCCTGTTGTCGCGTATTTTCCCATTAGAGATGGCCTGTTGTCGCGTATTTTCCCATTAGAGATGGCCTGTTGTCGCGTATTTTCCCATTAGAGATGGCCTGTTGTCGCGTATTTTCCCATTAGAGATGGCCTGTTGTCGCGTATTTTCCCATTAGAGATGGCCTGTTGTCGCGTATTTTCCATTTTTGCGAGATATAATAGCGTTATCTTCGTTTGCCGAGTTTTAAACAGCCTAAACCTGTCAAGTACTGAAAAAAAAAATCAAGGTTGTCCTGTCGGCATACATTTTTTTTCTGCAAATTTTAACTCATACTGGTGAATACCCCTTTAAAAGACATTTTCATCATTATATTTAGTTTTTAACTAGATTACCAATTGATTTAAGTTTGTTTCATGTTAAAAAAAACTTTACGTAATATGAATTTTAAGAATTGGCGTAACTGAATTAATAAATCGGCGTTATTTATGCCATCTTTATTATTTGAGTCAGGTTAAAGGTTAGCAGTTTTTCTTCGCTAAATATCTATTTATCTATCTTTTAAGTTAGCTCTCCTTCAGTTTGTGGTGGTCATTCTTTGGCGTTTCGCGAACTAGGTACCGTAATGGACGGGCGGTTATCACTTTTACTAGAAACTAGTGATGTAGTCGAGACTACCATGGCCGCCGAGATCATATGCAATTTTTGCGTGTATTCAGTATTGTGCAATGCCTAATTCCTATGCTCTGTATTTCACATTCAGGAATAAAGATTCTAAAGAGGTTATCCAAGTGACATTTGCAAAATTTACTCAATTTATTCACATATTCATAGTTTGTGACATTTTTCAGCAGTTAACTGCCTACTTAAAACAAGATAAGTGTTCGTCGCACTTGAGAAACATCACAGTGATGTAGTAGAGACCACCATGACCGAGACCGGTCTCGTGCCCTACATCACTGCTAGAAACAGTTTATTTCCAATATGTTTTGTCACAAAGCATTGAAAGTAATTTGTCTTATTGCTAACTTGTTTTAGAAAGGTAACGGACAGATGTGAGAGTAGACCCCCTCTGAGCTACTGAGCTTTTGAAAGCATGGTGGTATTAGACTCGCATTGAGTAAATGGCCTATTAAAGCTTGTTTGCGAAGGCTGTGTACGCTAAGTAGGTTGTAATGACTTTTTTCTCTGTTTATAGGCAATTGCATATCGCCGTCATAAGAGGGTTCATAGAAGTGGTGTGGCACATAACGAGGCTACTCCCTCATCAAGCCTTATTGGACATTCCTAACAATTGCGGCAGGGTATGTATCTTTCGGGAAACAATTGAGTAAAAATGTTTTGTTCCACGAGCCTCCAGATGTAATGCACTGAAATTTAGTGAACTCTAGTAAAATTGGTCAGTCATAATTGTTATTACTTTGAAAAGCCATCATTACAATATCTTTTAGGCCTACTTAGTTTGTACAATCGATATTGAGCTGTAGTGGAAGATTCTAATATCTATAGTCACACTCGCGTGTCATACTGGTAATGCCCCAAAGTCCAGTTGCCTCCAGTCTGGAACTATGGAATTTGTACCCTTCACAAGGCTTAATATCTTCTGTAGTCGAAGTGTGAGCGTAGATTTAACGTTGGTAGTAGGAGAAAGCCTTGTTTTCACACATTGTTGCTTCTATTCTCGTCTTTTCTGTTACGCAAAATTCTATCTTTGTTCATCCTGTTTCGTAACACCTGTAAACAATTTAAGTGAACTGATGCCACAGCGCAATTCGGAAATTTTGTGATTATTCAGATAAGCGCTTTATATTCCATATCATTTAAAGTAATCAATTAGGCTTAACTTGATTAATTGCTAAGGTAGGGTATTTGTGAATTGTATTTGTAACGTAGGTTTAGAGTGCTATAGAGTATCTGTTTTTGTTACACGCCGATTTTTATTTCAAATCCAAGGCAAGAGCTTGTTCTTCACTTATGTAGGAAAAACCGTTAAGTAGGTAGGGCAAATATTAACGGTTTTGATCCATTTTAGAGGTTCACGTTTAGTACGCTTATTTACTCTACTCGCATGACCCATTTAGGCTTACGTAGATAATCCATAGTTCTATTTTTTTACTTAAGTCACCACGTTATTGCTAGTTTTTACTTTCGCATGGAGTTAAATGTGGAATAGGTTTTACAGGATTCATTTTAAAGTAAGATTGTTTTGGTTACTCGTTAAACATTGAATGAACTCGGTCATACAAAGTAGGACCAAATAAGATTTTAAAAATAAATTTATTTGGCACCAAACAGTAGGCCATAGCCTAATGTTTTACTTTCAGTCGAGTATCGGCTAGTTAGGAATATATGAGACGGGAATGGGTTGACCTAGACGTGGCAGCAATGTTTAAAAGGGATAGAATAAAGCCCTAAGGGAAAGACTCTTTACTGAGGAGTAGACCAACCATCGTGAACTTGGTTGTCCCACCTTGGTGTGTTTCATTCATTGAATTCTTGTGATTGGCATGCATACCTTTAGTTCGTAGTTGCCAAACGAGTTACCGAGCCTAAGTCTGACCCCGAACTTGTTTACACAAAACAAACAAGGGACGCAAACAAGTATAAAAAAACTGAAATGGAATCCTCAATAATCGAGGAATAAGTGTTGTCGCTTGATGTTCGTCTTAGAACTATTTTAATAAGGAAAGTAGATATTGGTATTTTAGTACTATTTTAATAAGGAAAGTAGATATGGTATTTTCTCTTTGGTTAAACTGAGAGGGCTTAGTTCGGTTGCTCAATAGGACGGGCACTGTCTACTTAAGCTAGTGTAGGACCCACTTGAATTGGGGGCGGGGGAATAGGGATTCATTCGGGATGGCATTACAAACCCCATATAAACTGCCCTCTTGATAGAAACGAAGTATTATCGTTAACCTTGGTTATGCGTCCGCCCGAATTGGTCATTCTGACGAAGGTCAGACTTGTTGCTCCACTTTAAACCTACAGCTTAACGTGGAATCCGAACTACGACCCACCACAGGTGGTCAGAAATTACAAAGTTCTTGCCCGGCCTCGATCTCATGACCTCCCGATCATCAACCCAGCACCTTAACCACTAGGCTACCTAGGGTACCCATTTATTTACCAATCATTTTTATTGTATGGAAGGATGAACAGTTGGGAATGCTGCACGCCGTCACCGGGTATCGAACCCGGGACCAGTGGATTCGTGGTCAGCAACGCTAACCATTACACTACCGACGCGCATTATTATTATTTCTATAAAACCGCACACGCATATGTATGTATGTGTATTGTCTGTCTGTCTCGTAGATAGGCTTATATAAAACACTAAATTATGTTAAACCCCATTACGCACATACGCTCGTATCAGTGAACTAAGACTATATAAAAATTAAACACATGTCTGGAAAATTTGGATTCGGAATTTCTTAGTACGGCGCCGCGTAAATTCCCAAATGTGATACTCAGTGACGCAGTAACAGTATTGTTTTGTTCAGATCATCAGACAAGTTATTTAGTCGTAGCCATGTTTGGGCAAAACTTAACGCTGAATTCAGATCAGTTTTAGGTACTGAAGTTAGCTTATAATTGCCAAAATATATTACATATACGATAAATACTTTTGCCTTGGGTATATACAGGGGTTGGACAAAATAATATGAACACCTTGATAAATGGCGGTTTTTATTCTTAATATGGAGTTGGTCCTCCTTTAGCGGCAGTAACAGCTGCAATGCGTCGGGGAATTGATTCATACAGCTTTTGGACAGTGGCTAGAGGAATCCTGAGCCATTCTTCGAGCAAACCCTGCTCCAGTTCCTCCAAAGACGCCGGCGGTGGGAATCGGCTTCTGACCTGCTGCTCCAACTGACACCACAGATGCTCGATAATGTTAAGATCCGGGGATTGTGGAGGCCAATCCAAGCGTTCTACTTCACTAACATGCTCTTCAAACCAGTTTTTAACGACCCCAGCGGTGTGGATTGGTGCATTATCATCCTGGAAGACGGCGCCGCCATTGGGAAACAGCGTTTGGACCATGGGATGGACCTGGTCAGCCAATATTGACAGATAGACCTGGGCGTTAACCCTACCATGCAGTACTACAGCTGGGCCAAGAGTATTCCACGATATTGCTGCCCAAACCATCACAGATCCGCCTCCATGCTTAACGGTTGGGGTCATAAGCATCTTTAGGCTGTCTCCAGACGTAAACTCGACCGGAACATGGAAATAGCATAAAGGAGGATTCGTCGGAGTAGACTACATTCTTCCACCGGTCCATTGACCAATTCTTATGGTCATTACACCATTTTCTGCGCCGCTCAATGTTGATGTGCGAAAGGAAGGGTTTGGCAATTGCAGCCCTCGCATGGTATCCAGCTCCATGGAGCTCGCGACGTACAGTTCTGGTCGATACCGGGCTTGCAAGATGCTGGTTAAGCTATGCAGTCACTTTTGGAGCTGTGGTCTTATGGTTCTTTGTCACAATGCGCTTTAGCACCCGGCGGTCTCGATCACACAGCTTCTTCTTCTTGCGTCCACTATTGCATTTGTCGGTGCTTGTCTTTCCATGGTTTTGGTATGCAGACATGCCCATAGAGACAGTTCCTCTGGATACATTGAACATCTGAGCCGTTTTCGTCACCGATGCACCAGCCATCCGCGCTCCGACAATTTGCCCTCTTTGGAAGTCTGACAGGTCTTTCATAACTGCTAATTCATAATTCACTCAGATCTGTAAAAACAACGTAAGGGTTATAACATGACGTATACACTCTGTTACGCATTTAAGTAGGTTTGCCAGTCATTTGACCGTTTACTTTGTGTCTGAGCAGTCCGTAAAGATAACCGGTGAAATCGGTGGGTGTTCATATTATTTTGTCTAACCCCTGTATATATATATATAATGGTAATGAAGAAGTTGTAAGATACACTTTAGCTAATCTTGAAAAAATGTTGAAGCATAGAAGAAATGTAAACTAGAGACGATTGAACTATGAAGAGAAAGAACGAGTGTATCTCGAGGTGGTTTTAACACTGGACTACGACTACTACTACTACTACTACTACTACTACTACTACTACTACTACTTACGCTTTCGCGTCAAAATTCTATCCTACCCTCGGGTCATTTCTTACGCGAAACTAAAGTTGATTTGTGCCTCGTCACAGCTGACACACTACACGCGTCAAGACAATACTCGCAGAAATTTTGCATTTACTCCTGTCCAGATCAACTTGACGCGTTTTGCGTAAGAAGTGACCCGAGGATAGGATAGAATTTTGACTCGAAACGCGTCAATAGTCCAGAGTGTTAATTATTGTAAAAACACTTTTCATTCAAGGCGAAATGGTTGATATTAATTGAAGCTTTTGGATACATGAAGGGCGGTGCGGGTTTCATGCCGTACTTTTACTAAGGGAGTAGTGACGTCGCCACGGTTTAGTTTAGATCGTAAATTCGGGCCTGGTTCTGTTACGAGTCCCGCAATATACGTTTGGTTATGATTGCTGCGAGTGGGTTAGACGACTACACGACCAGTTCCACTTTTATCCGTTCTTATAGAATTGCCTCTCTTCTTCTTTCAGACTGCTCTTCATCTGGCTGTGGCAAGCGGGGATGCTTCCTTGGCCAGGCATTTGATCGTGTGTGGAGCGTCACCCGTCGCCAAGAATAGAAAGGGGGAGACCCCACTCCATATTGCCTGCAGGGCGGGAGACCCCACCATGGTTTCTGGGCTCACGAGTCAGGTGATGGTGTTCGAAGTCATGGCTGCCAGGTTATCGTACCCACCCAAGCATACCCCAGGATTGCTCGCGGCTGACCTGAACAACTACGACGGTAAGTGAATGATACAGGTTTTGGCCTAAAGGTATATTACCCGGGCCCAAACACGTAGGTAATTTGTAGGGCTAAAAAGGCGTTCTCATTTTGGTCAATTATATTTTCACACTCGTTTATACATTCGCTTAATAGGCGTTAAATTAAGACTAGGTCTAGGGCAAGGGCTGGGTCTGTTTCCTCCTCTTTTCATTTCAAGGTTTCCTCTCATTTAACTATTGCGCGTTTCCCCTTCACAAACTTTCCTTTTGCCAAACACTGGATTGGTTTGAAATAAACCGCCGCCTTTTTGAAATTCTAATTTTGTTTATATTACAACTTAGTTTTGTCCCGTTTCTCAATTATTCGAGCGAAGCGAGCCAATCAATATTGATGCTACAGTAAAATAGAGTGCAGTTTGTCCTTCATTTTTTAGTCGTTTTGAGTTCATTGATGGCGGTCAGAGGTTGGCAAAAAGGGGGTAAATTATCGTGATTTGGTGTTCAATTGTTTCTTAGAAGAATTTTGCTTTAAAAAATGGTGGGTGTAAAAACTTGTTCTCTCGTTTAAAAATGTAAAATAAAGATTTTGAGAAGGCCTTTTGTGCAGGCACCGCACAGTGCTCGTTTATCGTGTTCCCACAACTGTTACTCTTTACCATTTCCTGTAGACGTAATTGAATTAAACTACATACTGGAAATCCCGTGTTCTACCCACCAATAGAACCACGTATAATCTTAGTTTATCGGGCAAAGGAGAATTATTTGTTTATAAGCCTTAAAGGTGCCAAGGAATTGCTGTCTAAGGTATAAATTTAACATTTTAATACACTTATATATGTATATATATATTTATTTATTTATTATTATTATTATTATTATTATTATTATTATTATTATTATTTGTTTGTGTTGTTAGCTTGTTACAAAGCTTCAATCACTCATATTTCACGAGTGTGTTTCTTCTTATTTAGGGACCACATAGTTATTTTCTCAGTTTTGTTAGCCTGACCTTGCTTATGTTATTAAATGTGAACATAAAACGTTTGCTTCTTAAGTTACGGAGATGCGCATGCTCCCTAACGAGTTTGAGCGACTGACAGTCGCGTAAAGCACACACTATCTGATCATGATCGTTTGTCGCGTGTCTCGTCATAATTATCAGTTCGTATTGTATGTGGTACAATGCGCCTATTAAATTGTCAAATGTATTTTCATATTAGCGAAAGAGCCAATTAATCAAAGGTTATGCTATTTAATTTAGTTAAGCATGATTAGGTTTTTTTTTTTTTCTGAAAATGCGTGGCGCTTCCCCGATAAGAGTTCCCCTCTAAGTTCAACTTATCGCGCAGCTCCTACCGTAAATTTGCGCGGATTAGTGTACGAATCTGGTTTGCGATTGGCAGGATATGCGCGTTCAGATCATGAAGTTGAAGACGATCGTCGTATTTGCGAGTCACGAATATTTTTTTTCCGATATACGTACAAAGCATTCTTTGTCGTACGTTACAGAATCAATTGAATATTCACCATCTCGTACTCATATATATATATATATATATATATATATATATATACGCCCTAATTACTTTACCTTGACCTAATCCAACCCACACAGTCTTGCCGACGAGATGTCGTCCGGTCATCCGTAGCAAATGGGGCTTCCACCAATTAAAAATTCCTCTCTCGATTCCGTGACAGTTTCATAGAATGATTTTTGTACCCTTTCCATCGTGTATTTTCGTAACCTCTTCATAATCTCGTACCCTCAGTTTGATAGTGCGCGTCGTAAGCCCTTACTATCGTTGGCCGAAAGCCTACTGTAGTAGAGTTAATTCTTAAATTTCGCATTAGCGAAGCGTTACCATAACGACATTGTTCCACCAGTCGCCTTCCCTCCCCTCACGACTCGTTGAACCAATCACGTTCGAGAATTCCTTGACTGTTATCTGCGTTAAAAAAAAAGTATCAGGGAATTCCGCCTCTCTCCCGCAAAGATTATTTACGAGAAAGTATTCTATTTTTACTTTTATTTATCTTTTCCCGTATTTTGTAAAGGGGTCACTCAAGATGGCAGTATTCCGCTTGATACAACTTGTGTAACGAAAATAGTTTGTCGTAAAATTTACATGCTTTCTATATTAAAAAAAAAAAAAATATATATATATAAGCAAACAACCACAAGGAAAAGGAAACAAAGTGAATATATCACGAAAGCGCTCGGACTTTGTTTGCTTATTAATAAGGTCACGTGTTATTTTGTGATTTTAGTGCATATATATATATATATATATATATATATATATATATATATATATATATGGGGTCTATCACTGGGTTTCTTTTACTTATGCATGTGGGGTACTTCACTCATTTGAAAAGGATCTTTGTCTATTTAAATGAAATTAGAAGCAGTGTGTTAACAAATATTTGTTTCAATCAAATCATTACAATTTCAGAGACTAGGTCTTCATAAATTTTACTTTAATGAAGGAAAAATTTGTCACTATTAGTTCACATACATGTTTATTTTAGTTTAGAGTAGTTAGTTAATTTTTCAGTTTTGTTCACAAAATATGTCCATTGCCACTGTAATAGAGAAGTAATAGACTGTTATCTATTACTTTACATTCTATTCCTATTACAGCCAAAAAATTATGATCTACTATTACTTAAAAAATCATGTAATAGTCTATTACTATTACCTATTACTATTTCCCCATGTCTGAGAGAGAGAGAGAGAGATATATATATATATATATACATACATTCAACTGCAAAGAACACGCAGTATAAATAACGTAAAGAACGACGCTTGTATAGGAGATATTCCGCGCAAGACGAGAGAGAGAACGGAACAAATGTGGTAACCACCTGGGAAACGAACCCGGGATCTTCCGATTGCCGGTCTTGCGCGGAATATCTCCTATACAAGTCGTTCTTTACGTTATATATATATATATATATATATATATATATATATATATATTGAAAGCCTGTGATGAGTTTGTACATCCCTCTTAAATTCATTTATAATGATTAAATTTGTTGATTTCTATAGAATAAGTGAAGGGGAGGTAAAATTATTTATTATGAGAGTAGTGAAAGTAGTTGAGAAGCATCCATACCCAATGTCCCTATCCTCGCAAGTTGGGTACCTATCTTGTGAGTCAATCTAAATTACTTTGACTACAGCCGAAAGTTCCTTTTAAGGCGATGCGGCATGTGGCATAGTTTTCGGTTGACATGTGCCCCATTAAAGCCATTATATTTTCATTCTTGGTAGAATGGCACCTCTGAAAACCATTTCCCTCGATACAAAAGCCCGCATACCAATTAAAGTTGGCCGGGGCCTACTTACCATTTCTAGTCATAGTTACTATTTCCTAGACCAGTCTATGTTGAAAAAACGACAGAAAAGTAGTTACTATTAGTAGTAGTAGTACAAGAAATTGTCATTTTAAGGCGAAGTTACGAGATTCAATGTAATTTTTTTTTGTACGTTACTCCAATAAAGACTGTTTTTTTTAAGTGGTATGTTAAACTGATGTATCAATCCATGTAATGTTCGTTCGTTCGTCCGTCCGTGCGTGCGTGCGATGTTCGCGTTCGTGCGTTCGTTTGGCGCTGGTGAGCGCGTTTGTCCGTACATGCGTTTGGTCTAGGGAATCCCGTACCACGTGCCGATGCGAATGCCAGTCTCGCCGTACGCGCAAAATAGCCATCGGGGGGGGTTCCAATTTAGACTACAGCATTCTAACGTAAGGTATTTCTGGGGTGAGAGGGGTTTTTGAAACCCTCTTAGAATACCCCTTTCCCCTTCCGCCTTTAGTCACGCGTCTTTATTTGGACTAGGCTTACGTAGGGAACGGTCCAAAATTTTAACGAAGTAGGCCCTTTCGTAATCTTAAAATAGAAAATTCTTCGTAAATGCGACTAAACTGTTACGGGTTTTATACGTCTTGAAGCAACCGTTAGTAATTTTTTTGAGGGAAGTCTCTCAAAGCCTTTATTCTTATCAAACAAATTCCACTCTTATCTCGTTAGGAAATTTAGAAGGGATATGGCTAATTATATATATATATATATATATATATATATATATATATATATATATATATATATATATATAGTGTTGACAAAAGTAAATAGACCCCACGATGATAGTTCTCCAAAACAAATGTTAAAGCTTGCCAATGGAATGTGAGCGTGTGTCAGCTTTATATAATGCGAAGGGAAAAAAAAATCATTCTAAATACTGTATATTGATTCAGTAAATCTATTAGCATTTATTCACTTTTACAATCAAATCAAAAAAGTATGGAGAAACCGGTCTATTTACTTTTGTCAACTGTGTGTGTATATATATATATATATATATAATTCATCGATGCATTCATAGTTTAAGTGGAAGTATGAAGAGTTAAACATCTTCATACACCATGAAAATGAAAGAAATGCGCAAAAAATTAAGAGCAAGATCCGCTGAAGGTTAGTCCAGTTTTTCAGTCCACGTATTCGAATAATGTTTGGGAATTCCGTTCTTACTTTTTCTATTTTTTTTTTCTTACCTCTCTCTTTCCCCCCGCCCCCCTCATTCGCCCTTCCTACTCGGGATTTTACGCTCATTCGTTACAGGAACATACGTGCGGTTTTTTTCTTTTGCTTTTTTTTTTTTTTAATTTCACAAGGTTCCGTAAATCTTAAGGGTTGCCGCCTTCTATTTGCATCATTTCGTCGTCGTCTTTATCGATATATATATATATATATAATTAAAATTCCCAAAAGAAAAATTTAGAACAAAATAGAAATACCTCATAATTTAATTTTAATTTTCTTTTCGAGATTTTACTTTCATTATAGTGTTTTCAAATTTTGTAATACACACACACACACACACACACACACACACACACACACACATTCATTTGATTAGCTTCCGCCCCAATTGTTCATTCTGACGAAGGTCAAGCTTTTCACTCCACCTTAGACCTACAGTTTAACGTGGAATCCGAACTACGCCCTACCAGCAGCCCAGCTTCTTAACCACTGGGCCACCCAGGATACCCATTGATCTACCAACTACTTTCTTTGTGTGGAAGGATGAACAGCTAGGTTTTGCTGTGCGCCGGCTCTCGTCACTGGGTCTCGATCCCGGGGCCGATGGATTTGTAGTCAGCGACGCTAACCACTACACATATATATTATATATATAGTGGTGCACCGATTAATCGGTATCGGCACCTTTCATGCTGATTAATCGGCCATGCAAGGTATTTTCCTAATATCGGCATGCCAGGTGCCGATACCGATTAATCGGTGCACCACTATATATATATATATATATATATATATATATATATATATGTGTGTGTATATATATAGGCGGAAAAGTCGCATTAGGTGAAGTGTTTTGTGTGTTAAAGAGTTGTTTTTTGTCAAATAAGGCAATCTTACTTCTGGGAATACAAATACGTAGTTTGGATAGAAAAAAAGTCATGGTAGCAATTTCCTTCTCATCAAAATATAGAAATACTTTCACACGAATTGTGTGTGTGTGTGTGTGTGTGTGTGTGTGATAAGAAAAAATTTAGTTACGTCACAGTCAAGCACTGGTGTTTTTTACCAAATTTGGTCCCGATCAGTGATTGGCATAGTGCCTCAACCACTTTTTGGCATCGTAACTCCTGGCACTCTTAGAATAATACCTCGTTATGAGAAATTTTGATGAGGGAGGGAATTGGTCTTGTATACTTCGTTCTTTAACCTTAAATGAGCCCGTTGAATGAGGGAGGTCCTTCGTCTCCAGGCTAATCCTGATGTTATTAACGAATGTCACTACTTCATGTCGGTCGAATTAGGTAACTGTTGATGTTTGGGATATGAGTCGGTCCGAGTACTTCTCGGAAGAAAGTATTCGGGTGACGCGCTTTTGTTTTCATTTCGGAGAACTTGGAAAACGAGATCTTTTCCAATTTCATCTAAACAACAACAACAATAATAATAATAATAATTTTGCATTAGTTTCTTTGATATTTAGTGAGAGTAATAATAGCGACTGGAAATGAATTCTTTTCAAGGAACTTTGTATAATTTAGGCATGCACGGTCCACGTGAGAAAGGGCAAGTTTCGACAAGTTACTGCTACACACACACACACACACACACACACACACACACACCACACACACACACACACACACGTGATTGAAAGTTTTTTTAAATTGGATTTTCCACATGACTTTGAAATTCCCAAGCCACGTAACTTTAACCTTTAGCGATCGAGCAACTTTTTCTCGTTTAATAAACCCAAGTAATAATAACAATCTAACTCTTTTATTAAATGTCAAAATATTTTTATCGTAAAAAATAAAACTTTAATTAGGTATGGATTTACTTCGAGACAGTTACGTGATTGGCTTCAAATTTAGGCGCGTCCCCCCCCCCCCCCCCCACCACCACCATCAAATTGTACATCATTAAAGTACAAAATACTGTAGGTGGTGCCTTTAAGGTTGTAGCGGTTTAGGAAGCGCCTTCAATAACGGGTCATAAACCCATTGATACCGTTTAGATTAACTCTATCATTAGTTATGCCGAGATGATGCGGTGGAGTGGATGTATTTTTAACGCATTATAGCTATTATAGAAACGGTTATGGTAGTCCTTTACAGTTGGGTATGTGGCCTCGATCAAGGGCGGAATTAACTGATACGAATCGCATTTTTTCTCCGGAACAGTCTCCGATTGTGCCGAAAAATTTCGATACATTTTATACTCGAGTGAAGGTTGTACGAGGTTCCTCCGTACCGGCGCTACGCTGTATCGTTATTTTCTGAACCTAATCGTACGTCAGTACCGGTGGCCGTGTAATGAATTTGCTCTTTTTAAAAAGAATTTTTTTTTTTTTTTTTTTTTTATCATTACTGTTTCTAACCGCGAGTAATTTTCCAAAGGTTCAGAAACTATGAACTAAAGTTGTTTGTTTCCTTAGTGATGGCTGGTCACGCGCCATTATCTTCAATCGTAGATCTCTCTTGAGGACATTTGTCGCACTCATTACGTAACCTTCGAACTGGCACTGGTTGCACCCCCGGTACAAATTGATCGCGATGTGTTCTCACCGCCCACGGTAATTTGGTAGATTATTCCCCAAATCTTATCCGGATTGTTGTACCGTACGTACGCATTCGCATTATCAACTGAGAAAGTTGATACTGTATGCTCGAATTCGTTTTCCGTTTGAATAATTAGGGGTTTTCTTTCTTTTTCAGGTCGGACTTGTATCCACATGGCTGCGCAGTTCGGACACGAGCAGATTTTGCAGCATTTGACGTGGTATGGAGCGGATATAAATGCCAAGGTAAGTAATTTGTTTCTTGGGTTCAGAACTACCGTCAAATGCGTACAATTATTACCATTATCGTCGGTCTACTATAATTTTGCTCGGGCCAAATTTTAGTAGCAAATATAACCGTATTTAAAAACGTAAAAACTTTTCTTTAGTAGATAAGATAATCTCGTTATATATTTCAGTCTGATTAAGCAGTTACCTTTTTGAGTGTTTTACCAATCAACTTTCAGCCTGACCTAACCTTAGTGGAGGTAATCCGTTTTGGTACAACCTATCCATGAAAT
This sequence comes from Bathynomus jamesi, assembly GCA_023014485.1. Classification (NCBI taxonomy): domain Eukaryota; kingdom Metazoa; phylum Arthropoda; class Malacostraca; order Isopoda; family Cirolanidae; genus Bathynomus; species Bathynomus jamesi. Next base: position 950,577 of record JAJOZX010000840.1, read on the forward strand.
ATATGGTCGTTAAATCGCGCATAAACTTTCGAATTGACCGTGTTCCGTTGGACTTGTCCTCGCGGATATTCCAAAATGGCGTCACGTAACGATGTAGATTTTTCTTCAATAAAATATCTTGAAACAAATTTCTTTCCTTGGGATTTTCCACATTGAGTAAATGTTTTCCTTTGGCCCATAGTCAAATTCTCGTGGGATCTGACCATGCCCATCCTATGAAAATGAGCGAAAATATTTGGGGCCGGATTTTTCATTTTTTTGAAACTGCGCGTCTTATGTAGAAGAGTTAATGGACCAGAAGTGAAGGTGGTCAAAGATAAAAGGATTATCCTCTACTAATTTTGCTCTTCGAGTTAGGAGAGACGATGATCCTTATATCTTTGGCCTAATTACGTTGACTTCTGGTCCACTTGAGGCTCTAACTTGTCGTCTTTCTTTGTTCATTCCCTGATCACGTATGCAGATACACTAAAATTGCTTTTGTAGAATCATAGAACCGTGTTTGCTTCCGCCCGAATTGTTCAATTCTGACGGAGGTCAAGCTTGTCACTCCACCTTAGACCTACAGTTTAACGTGGAATCCGAACCACGCCCCACCAGCAGCCCAGCGTCTTAACCACTAGGCTACATGCGGTTGATTATGATTATAACTATTTTGAAATACGGGTAAAGTTCTCCAATTTCTCCGAGAGACTACGGTATATATTATCTAGTTACGAAGTGATGTATTTCCATTTTCCGCAGGAGGGCAAATGCGGCCGTACGGCGCTCCATTTAGCCGTCGAATCGAGAAACAAAGACTTAACAAGGTTTCTCGTTGAATCCTGCCGAGCCGCCCTCAGTATTCAGAACTACGCCGGTCTTACTCCCTATCAGGTAAGGCCATAGGAAAAAATCAAGGGAGAAAAGCAATTCATGGAAAGCGGAACTTGCCATACCAATTTTCCTTTCAAATAATTTGCGTGAGCTTTATGTTGTACGTTATTACTAAAAGAGTAATTGCTCTTAACGGACCGTGACACAACTGCCTAGTTGAGGTCGGTCATTTAAACTTAATGTTCGTTTCATTCACTCGTTTACGTCTTGTCCTCTTTTTTAACCATTAACTGAACTGCACTTTAATCTTAAATTTCTACTTCACTCTTTGACCCATTTTTTTTTTAACTTGGACAGTTGGCCATAGCGAACGACGTCCCTGATATCATAAACCTCCTGGAGGAGTTAGGTGCCAAGAAGGATCCCCTTCCTTCAGCCTTTGCCGCTGAAGAGTATTTGGATTACGATGAAGTAAGTGTGCTGAACGTTACTACTATATATATATATATATATATATATATATATATATATATATAAAGGGATTTCCAGGAGTTTGTAAAGTATCCTAGAAGAAACATCACTTCACTTCTATTAATAAATATTATGGACTCGCATTGCAGTACGCTTGTTATATATATATATATATATATCCTTAAAATTTTCTGAGGATAATTATTACACGACTGAAAGGAATTTACACAAGCTTTCCTTTTAAATGAAACGGCAGACATTTGAGGAGCCGAACATCCTTGTGGTTTTCTGTACATGTCGCACTTTTTTATTATTACACAGAAAGGAATGTAAGGAGGGAAATGTGTGTATTGTGTGTGCGCGTGAATTAGGTCCGGTCAGCGGGTTCAGTAGGGTCTGTTTAGGCCCGCGAGCGAGGAATACGTTATTTTTAGGAAGAATCCATTCTATTTGTCACAATGTAAACCTTTAATAACATAAGTCACCGCTGCTATATATATATATATATATATATATATATATATATATATATATATATATATATATATAATGACGTGCGAGGGTTGTTGAATTGTTACATTTTCTTGGTTGCAAATATCCCAAACATGAATTGCAACACTTTGGAAAACCCCATCAACTTTTTTTTATCATCTCATCTATTCAAGGCTACTCTCTCTCGTGTACACACACACACACACACACACACACACACACAGTATTGGGGTTGAGTTTCCATATGTTTATTTGTACGTGGTTTTGATCAGGATTTAAATTATGGAATTGGTCATGCGTATGGCATTCTGTAGAGTAACTTGGTGCAAGTAAATAGTGAACCAATCGGGTCGAAGCTTTAAAACGTTTCCACCAATCAGGAGCCTCCTCTTTTTTTTTTTCATAACTGCATAACTGTTTACATGTGACGTCATTTTTAACTTGCGTATTGAGTATTGATGGTACGGGATGACTGATAATTTATTTTCTTTGTCCGATTATTACTATATTATTATTGTTTTTGTTGTTTTTGTTATAAGTCTATTTATGTATTGGTGGCGTAAGGTTATTGAAAATGATTCTGTAGTCACTCGAACGTTATCTGTTGACCTCTCGAATAATTGCGACTATCGTTGACTTTTTGTAAGAGTTAAAAAGGTTTAAAGATTCTGTTTCCATTTAGAGATGATGATTCGTTGTTAGCGAAGGTTGTGGAAAAAGGCAAACTATTTCATCAAAGTTTGTGCCGTGCTGTTACTGAGATCGATAACACGCTGCCACGCGTTGTCTCGCATCTCGCCTTACTATACATTTGTTAATTTCCTAAACTATTGAACGGCGAGTTAGTAACATTTACTGATGTACGGTCAGCGCGATCAATTTAGTCTTTATTGTTCTTAAAGCAACGATTCATTTATGAAAGTTAGGTCTGTAAGCTAGTTTGGGGTTTCGTATGAATGTCGAAAACAGATGTGGCACCAGCGCGCGGTTCCAGGTTGTCTGCGAGTAAAATGGGAATATTCCTGTCCAGAACTGGAATTCCTTTACACATTTTAGCTGCCGAATTCACCGACCCGTCTCCCATATTTATCTACGAAATGAAAAAAACTGGTTGTAAATTCATATGTATGTATGTATGTATATGTATGTACTTAGTACACAACCTGGCGTATATTTCAACACTCGAGGGAACACGCAGCTCATTCAGTTTAGAGGTGTTTAATGTACTAACTCCCTGCACTTAAAGTAATGGGAGCATTTCATTTAAGTCTACTGTAACCATAGAGATGCTGGGTACAAATCCTGTTTGGGGCGTTATTGCATTATGCAAAATCGTTCGTGTTCATATACGCACAGGATTGTCAAAGCTAAATAAACACCTTCGTGTTTTTTCAGTGTTTGATGTGATTAAGTCGGTAAATAATAAATTTATTGAATTAATATATTTAGAATCGTGTTGCTTTTCCATTTGCATTATATGCAAAGCTGACGCGTTTTGCCATTTGTTCTTGATCAGTCATCGTGGTGTATATTTACTTTTGTCAACCCTATATATACCTTTAGATGGTTTCGAACGACGGTTCAGGATCGACCTGCTGGTCGATCCCTCTGCAGCATCCCATCTTATGAGGAATTTTGTTTCTGCTTTTCTCCTGCCTTCGTAGCCAGCCACGCATGGCTGGTCAGGTACTGCCTTTTCACTCGTTCGTGTATTTCTTTCATTTCTACGGTTAAAGACCTTACCCTCTAGTATTTTCCATACGCGTATTATTGTACCGCTCGCGTCTTCTTTCTAGGGGTTAAAGTTTCAGGGATTGTAGTAGAGACCGGTAGTCTTCATCTTCCGTTTCCTCCGTCTCGGACGTAATGGTACTTTGTATGGCTTCTATGTTTGCATTGTCTCGTCTCTGTATGGGTTTGCGAGAACTGAGCACCACTGTTATTGAGAGGACTAGACTATTCCATAATTTTAGCGTGATGTTTGCTCCTCTGATGTAGAAGCTCCTCCAGATAATTCCCATTACTTTTCTGGCGTTTGTAATTTTAATGTTATAGGCCTCTGAATTCAGCATCCGTCGACATTATTACTCTAAGATCCCTGACTTGAGTTTGCCGTTATCCGTTTAGCTCGCGGAGTTTTGTACCCTTTATTCCGTAACACCTTATTACCATATCTTAGAAGTTTGAATTTTTGTTCGTTGAACTTCATATTGTTGTCTTTTACCCACTTAAATAATGTGTCAGTCATTTTGTAATTTTTCTACGTCACCGTTTGATATTTCCTCGCGCATCTTTGCGTCATCCGCGAAACACGATACAATACCATATCCGCATCAGTGTGTGCAATCATTATTATAATTTTATAAACAGCAAGGGAGCTAGTACTGTACCTTGTGGAACATAGCTCGTGACTTCTGAGATCAGATTTGACTATTTACTAGTACTACGCGTTCTTTTGGTCAGAAAATTAAATATCAATCGTCCAAGTTTTCCAGTAAGTCTTGTTCTTAAGTTAGTGTGCTATAATTCTATGATCACATTTATCGAAGGCTTTAGCAAAATCCATATACAGTATATTAAATTCGTTTTGACTTCGACATGTTTTTTCCAGTATTTTCTCTTGGTGGTCTGATAAGTAATTTTGCCTGAGAATTATCTATTCTTTTGGCAGAACATTTAAAAGTCTCGGGCCTCCTATTCTGAGTGTATTTTCCATCATTGTATATATATATATATATATATATATATAGATATAGATACAGGGTGGGCCGTAAGTTTCCATACATAGGAAAAATAAACATTTTTTTATGGACAACCATTTTTATTTATATAATATGCTCTACATGGTTGCCATTGTTTTGAAAACACATTTCAATACGTGTTCCCCACTGTTGATGAACACGCATTAGCACAGTTGACGTTATGCTTGTAATGGCGTTGGTGATACGTTCCTTTAGATGATTTATGTCTCGTATCTTTTCCTGATACACCATGGCCTTCAAGTGCCCCCAAAGATAGGAATCAAGGGGGGTGAGATCTGGGGATCTGGGAGGCCACTCCACAGGACCACGCCGACCAATCCAAGCATCCGGAAACTGCTGATCCAAATACCGACGCACGTGAAGACCATAATGAGGTGGAGCTCCATCTTGCTGGAAGTAAACTGGGAAGTTACCTTCCTCGTTTAGCAGGGATGGGAAAATCTCTTCTTGCAACATGTTAAGATACCTTTCGGCATTAAGATTTCCGCTGACAAAAATTGGTCCAATAATTCTGTCACCCCATATCCCGGCCCACACCATCACTTTACCGGCACCTTGCATCTTCGTCGGACTCAGCCAGTTAGGGTTAGCATTACTCCAATAACGTATGTTTTGCCGATTAACCTCTCCATTGACGTAAAAATTTGCTTCATCAGTAAACAAGATCTTACAAACGCATATTCTTAGGGTATCTGAAACATAAAAACAAACGTTTAAATTTTCCTATGTATGGAAACTTACGGCCCACCCTGTGTATATATATATAACCCCCTCCCCGCGGGCGGTCTTTCTGGGGTGGATCGCCCGCGGGCTCCTGCCTCCATGTGGCGAGGGGGGTCAGCCGCGGCTGGGGGCCCTGCCGGGTCCCCCGCCCGGTTGCGAAGTAGACTTTTAACATACCATGCTATCCTACAGCCCCCTCTTTCCTGTCTTCCCCTCTTTCCCCTCTTCCTTGCCCCCTCTGTTTTTTTTCTGCTTTCTCTTTTCACTTCGTGGGCTGCCGGGGCTGGTCGCTGGGGGTCTTGCTCCCATGGCCGGGGCCGGACTAAGTTGGCTGGTAGGGTGCCCGGGCCTGGGACCCTGGGGGGCCTTGGTCTTTGCTGCCGGCGGGGGAGAACTCTCGATGCTGCAAGGGCCCCTTTTGAAACGGGGGTACCCGCATGGGACGAGGCACCCACCCCCCGCCGGCGTGCGCTTGGTCCCCTTGGGCCCCGGGTAATCGGTTCCCCGCGGCCCCGGGCGCGAAACAACAATAAAATTTTTTGTATGGAAACATTTACAAATCTAATGGACCTCGTTGATGACCCGGCTTGTGCATATGACCTCCCTCTGACTACCTCTTTGGACCGTGGGTCTGGTAAGGGCAGTCGGCAGCCCTCGCCCACCCCGTCTGCTCTTCTTGCCGACACCTCCTCTCCCTCTCTTCCCCAGGCTCGTGGCGCCGCTGCCCGACCCCCGCCAGTAGCGGATGGACCTGCAGTGGACCCCCCGACCCCTGGATCCCCCCATATTCCACGTCCCGATAGGGACCCACCTGCTTTTTCGCCCTCAGGTGGGAAGCCCGCGGCCCCGGTCGCCTCCCACTCCGGTCGGGCCTCATCTCCCCCGGCCCCCTCGGCCCCTGGGGGACGTGGGACCCGACGTCGCCGTCCGCCTTTCTCGTCTTCCCGCCCCCTCGAAGTTCCGGTGGTGTTTGGCCAGACGGCTTCACTCGGCCTTAGGACGATGGACAAGTTCCTCGTCCTCCGCCCCTCCTCCTCCAAGCCCCTCCCCACTAACCACGAACGCCTCTTTCGAGCGATCCATGGGAAGACGGGGACGGCGCGTTTTGACCTTCGGCCTCAGAGGGATGGCTCCATTTTGATAAGGTCGCGTTCCTCTGCCGAAACCACCTCTCTGCTCGCTATCCCCGATGTCCTGGGCTGCGGGATCACGGTGACCCCACCCCCGCCTCAATCAGTGCCAGGGCACGATCTACGCTGCTCGTCTTCTACCCATCCCGGTGGAGGACCTCCAGACTGACCTCGCCTCCCAGGGTGTGGTGAGAATATACCGTTTTCCCGACAGATCGCGATCCCCATCCGTCCCTTCTCCTCGCCTTCTCCTTACTTTTGACTCACTGGTGCCCCCCGTTTCGGTATTCTGGGGCTTTGGTGAGAGACGAGCATGCGAATTCTCGGTTCGGCCATACGTGCCAGATCCTACGCGCTGTTTTCAGTGCAATAGGTTTGGCCACGTGAGCAGTTCCTGCCGTCAGCCGGCCCCGTTGTGTGTCCGCTGCGGCGGCCCTCCCCACCCCTTGTCCTGTACTGCTCCGCCTTCCTGCACCAACTGTCATGGACCGCACCCTGCTTCGTCCAACTCTTCACCAACTGTCATGGACCGCACCCTGCTTCGTCCCGCTCTTGCCCGTCCTTCCTCTTTGAGAGGGAGGTTCGGGCCCTCTGTTCATCAGAATTTCTCAGCGCTCGGGAGGCGCGGGACCAGTTGCGTGGCCGCGAGGCCCGGCGTGGTACCTCGTACGCCGAGGCTCTCCGTCCCCGGCCGTCGCCGGCCCAGACCCCGTCCTCACCGGCGGTTCCCGACGCGCCTCCACCCACCGTGTCCGCTACTCCCTGTCTATCCTCTGCCGCCCAGCGGACTCCCGCCGCGGCTCCCTGTACTACCAGCGCGTCCCCACGTGCTCCCTCCGCGAACGCCGATGCTTCGTCGGCAACCCCCCCTGCCCCTTCTACGCCCTCTCCACCGGCGCTTTCGGCCACCCCCATTCCGGACCGTGACCCGCCGTCACCCATGCGGGCCGCACGACGGAGGGGAACGGGCCGCAAGCGCCGCGCCAATAGTGACCCCGAAAGGTTCGAGGCCATAGCCTCGCATCACCTTCCTCTCCCAGACACAAACGCCCCCTTCGCCCTACCATCCTGGTGTCCTCACCGTCCCCGCTGCGCAACCGTTATGGACGATCCCCCCTGGGGTCCCCGACGACCCTCGTGGTGGGGGCGGAGATACATCCCTCACCGGTTCGGTCGATGGACCCACTGGAGGGGGAACTCTCCCGCCTGGTCGGCGTGGGTGGGATGTGCACACGCCCCCGCGCGTGACCTGCCCCACCTCTCTCCTTGACCTGCCTATGCATCCGGGTGAGGTATCCTTTTCCACTCCCCCTTGTAGTCCAGCCTCCCCTGCACCTCCGGTGAAGGGAGGGGCCTTCTGGATACCCCTCACGTCCCCTTCTCTGCATCGCTCTCCCCCGGGCGTCCGGGTGACTCCTCTTCAGGAGGATTTGCCGGCGTCAGGTTCCACATCGCCCCCCCGTCGGGGTGACCCTCGCCTTCGCCCACGTTCGGCGTCCCCCGTTGGGCCCCGGGGCTTTCCAATCCCCTTGTTAATCTCGGGCCGCCCGATCGGCCCACCCACCCCATAACCATCCGTTTCGCAGACTTTCCTACCCCTCCATATACTTCGCTCCTGCAGTGGAACATCCGCGGGCTCCTGGTAGGCCTCGAGAGTCTCTCTTCTCTCCAGGTGCCCGGCGTGTTTCTGCCTTCAGGAGACGATACTGGGCTCCCGTTCCCTCCCTCGAGTGTCCGGCTACTGCGGGCTCCCTTCCCCGCCTCTCGATGGGGCGGGTAGGGGGGGCTCCGCGGTCTTCGTGCACCGCTCCGTCCCTTTCCGCCCCCTCCCGCTCCGTACTGTCTTGCAAGCTGTGGCCGTGCGCCTTTCTTTGTGGCGTCAGCTCACGGTCTGCTCTCTTTACCTCTCCCCTAACGTACGCCCTCCATCCGATTCTCTCCGTGACCTAATTCTGCAGCTTCCCCGCCCTTTCCTGCTTCTCGGGGACTTCAACAGTCGGGACCCGGCCTGGGGGGACGTTTGCTCCACCTTTCTCTCCGGGACCCTTCTCTCCCTTATGGACGAGCTAGAGTTCACCTTTCTGAACGATGGCTCCCCAACCTGCCTCCACTCGGCCCATGACAGTTTCACCTGTATTGATCTTTCCCTGGTTTCCCTCGATATCGTGACGGAGTTCACCTGGGAGGTCCTGCCGGATTCTTCCGGCAGTGACCATTTCCCTGTGTGTCTTACCCCAACCCGTCTCTCCCCCCCCCACCTCTGTCCGCCCGAGCGAAATGGGCCTCATACACGAGGTGCACGGCGATCTCGCCGTCCATTCCTGCCTTTCCCTCCGTTAGTGAGGCCCTCGCCTTTCTCGAAAGCAAGATCCTCTCGGCTGCCACCAGTTGCATCCCCCGTACCTCAGGCTCCCCCAGGCCGCGCAGCGTCCCATGGTGGACCCCAGAGTGCTCCCGTGCCGTTCAGGAGCGGCGCCGTGCTGGCCGTCGCTTCTACCGGACTCGCCAGCCGCAGCATAAGATGGCGTTTCAGCGCCTGAAGGCAGTGGCCCGTCGGGTCTTGAAACTAGCCCGGCGTACCTCCTGGCGGAGTTACGTGTCCGGGATCTCCTCCTCGACCGCCCCCTCGACTGTTTGGCGCAAGGTGCGTAGCTTTGAGGGGACCCGTGTCCCCCCTCGACCCCCGGTGCTTCGGGTCGGGGACGACGAGTTCGTGTCCGATCCGGAGGCCGTCGCGAACGCACTCGCGGCGCACTTCGCAGCCATCTCCGGTTCCGATTCCCCCCCTCCCGCCGCGACCCACCGGAATTTCCACCTCATAGGGATGACCCCTATAATCACCTCTTCCACATGACAGAGCTTCGGGAGGCCCTCCGCCCCCGGCCCCGATAATATCCCCTATGACTTGTTACGGCACCTCCACCCCTCTGCTCTCAGCTTTCTACTGGACTCTATAACCGGATTGGTTGGAGGGTTCATTTCCGGACCGGTGGCGTGAGTCCATCGTCGTCCCCATCCCGAAGCCCGATAAAGACCCTCACTCCCGTCGAACTATCGCCCCATTTCCCTAACATGCTGTGCCTGCAAGGTGATGGAGGCGATGGTCGCCTCGCGGCTGTCCTTTACCTTGGAGGCGAGTGACCAGTACCCTGCTACCCAGGCTGGTTTCCGGCGCTTCCGGTCTACCACCGACCCCCTCCTTCTCCTTAGCCATGACGTGCAGGAGGCTTTCTCCCGGCGTCAATTTGTACTCGCCGTCTTTTTCGACCTCCAGAAGGCCTACGATACTACCCGGCGGAGCGCGGTCTTCGACTGCTTACGCTCCCTGGGTTTCGTAGGCTTTCTCCCTTCCTTTATTTATAACTTCTTGTCCGCCCGTTCTTTCCGCGTCCGCATCGGTTCTACCCTCTCTGACCGCTTTCCGTTGGAGGAGGGTGTCCCTCAGGGTAGTGTCCTTAGCGTCTTGTGTTTCTCACTCGTGATGAACACAGTCGCTACGGTCCTGCCTACATCCGTTCGTAGCTCCCTCTATGCCGATGACCTGGCTATCTATTGCTCTGGCCGCCTCCCGTCTTTGGCTGAACGTCGGCTCCAGCTAGCCATCAACGCGGTGGTTCGCTGGGCGTCCTCGGTTGGCTATGCTTTCTCACCCTCTAAGTCTTCCAGTATGCTTTTCCGTCCTCGGCGCCTCCGTCTGTCGCATACCTTCGCCCTTACCCTTGCCGGCACTCCTCTTCCCCTCGTCCCATCCGTTAGATTCCTGGGTATGACCCTCGACGGATTTTCGGTTGGGTTCCACACCTTAGGCGGTTGCGGCAAACATCTCGCCGCACCCTCTCCCTTTTGGGTCATCTGTCCCACACGACCTGGGGGGCGGACAGGCGTACTCTGCTGCGCCTGTACACCTCCTGGTGCAATCCCGTGTCGACTACGGCTGTGTGGTCTACAGCTCCGCCTCCTCTCCGGCACTCCGTATGCTGGATCCTCTTCTCCACCGTGGCCTTCGCCTGGCGTCGGGTGCCTTCCGCTCGTCCCCTGTCGCTAGTCTTCAGGTGGACTGTGGACACCCCCCCCTGCCCCTTCGCCGGGCCTTCTCATGGCGAAGTGTTACCTTCGCATCTGCCGCCTTCCGATGTCCCTACTCTTCTCCGCGATCTCCCAGGCGCTACCCCGGCCTGACACGTGGCATTTCGCTGCCTCTCTGGCCGAGATTTTCTCGTCCCTGGGGATCCCCCCACCCTCTATTCTGCCGTTCTCCTTCGATCTGTCGCCCCCCTGGCGGACCACCCCTATCTGCCGTTGCCAGGCGCTCCGTGGCCTGCGTAAGGAGTCTCCTCCTGCCGTCCTCCGGTCTTCTTTTCTGGCCCATCTTCCCGTCCATTCGGACGACGTTCCCGTCTACACCGACGGCTCGCGCTCCCCTGCAGGTGTCGCGGCCGCCGTCTTCTCTCCGTCATTGTCACCTACCTCCCGGGGTATCCCCCTGCCGGTTCAGGCCTCCATCTTTTCCGAGGAGCTCTTTGCCCTTCTGGAAGCCCTCCGTCTGGTATCGGGTTGTTCGCGGTCCTCCTGTACCATTTTTTCGGACTCGCTGAGCGCCCTTCAGGCGCTCGAGCGCTATGATTCCCCGGACCCCCTCGTACGCCTTATTCAACAGGAGTGCCATGTCCTGCACACCGTTCACCGGATCCGGGTCACCTTCTGCTGGGTTCCTGCCCATGTTGGTGTTTCCGGTAATGAGGCGGCGGACCGCATAGCCCGGTCCGCCGCCTCGCTGCCTCCCTCCCTGCCCGCTCCCCTTCTCAGACTATGTGCAGGTCTTTCGTTCCTTTTACGACCGCATGTGGCAACAGTCCTGGGACGATGCCACCGGAAATAAACTCTGGTCCATCCGCCCCCGTCTGTCATATTGGGTGTCCTCTTTCCACTGCTCCAGACACAAAGAGGTCGTCCTTGCGCGTCTTCGCATCGGCCATACGCGCCTCACGCACGGCTATCTTATGTTCTGGGAGGCTCCTCGTTGCGCCTCCTGCCAGTCGCCCCTCACCGTCTCTCACATCCTTGTGGAATGCCCCACCCTGTCGTCAGTACGTCGTCGCGCCTTCCCGTTCCTTTCTGATTTCCCCCTCCCCGAACGTTTACGCCTTATGCTCGCTGAGAGCCCTCTCTTCTCGCTTGACCGTCTTTTCCTCTTCCTCTCCCAATCTCGCATCCTATCTGAGCTTTAGGTGACTTCTCACCTGTAGTCCACTGTTCTCCCTTTTCTAGTGCCTTTTCTCCGTCTCCGTTTCTCTTTCTCGTATTCCGCCTCGCCATGATATCCGCTACCATATAGCGGGAAGTGGCGGTAAACGCCCCAATACAAAAAAAAAAAATATATATATACACACACACACACTTCGGGAGGTGATAGTATCAGTCATTGTGAGGAAAAAAGTTCATATGGACAAGTGTCTAATTCGGAGTGGTTACGGAGATAGAGCTCTTTCAATCTGATGCGCGCGCAGCTCTTCCTCCCCCTTCCCTCCCCTATAACCTTGAACCATGTAAGCTGTAATGTAAGCATGTATCATAAGCCAATCGACAGCTGACTGTTGTGAGTGACATTGTTTGGTGTTTGAAGCAGTGTTAAGAATGTCACACACCTTCACACATGCCGAATATGCAGATATGGTGTATGTCTACAGTTTTAGCGATGGAAGTGCAACAGCTGCTGTTGCAGAATACCGTCGACGGTTTCCGAACCGCAGAATTTCGGATCGAAGAGTGTTTACCAGGGTTTTCAACACATTGCGTGAGATTGGTACACTTCCCAGCGCTCATGTTTCATCTGAACGTGAAGGTCAACAAGATGTGGATGAAGTGGAAAACATTCTTCAGTTGGTAGAGCGTAGTCCTACTACTAGCTCACGAAGAATTTCTACACGTCTCGGTGTACCACACACAAGAATATGGCGAACATTACGTGAGGAAGGCTTGCATCCATATCATGTACAGCGTGTACAACACCTTCAACCAGGAGACGCTGCCATGCGACTGGAATTTTGTCATTGGGTAAATGCTAATCGCCGATTGCTTCGATTAATACTGTTCACCGATGAAGCTACTTTCACCCGTGACGGTATCAACAACACTCGTAACTCTCATCGGTGGTCAGTGGAAAATCCAAATGCCACTGTGGAAACAAATTTTCAACATCGCTTCTCTGCCAATGTGTGGTGCGGTATCATCGATGATCAGCTGATTGGCCCCTTTACTTTAGAGAATCGTCTTACAGGACAAAGTTACCTAGAATTTCTGCAAAATGAATTGCCAGGACTATTGGAGGGTGTTCCTTTGAGGGTGGATGAAAAGTCAAGTTTACAAAAGAAAGGTGGATACACGAGACGAATTGCTCGCGCGCATTTTGGATGCTGCTGCCCGCATAAAGGAACGTCAAGATCAACTCAGACGAACAACACGCGATCTTCGCACACGAGTTGCAAAGTGCATTGAGGTTGACGGTGGGATTTTCGAAAACGTATTGTAAACTGTAACAAATTTGTCATTTCTGTATCTGATACCATTCAAAATGCCAATTTTTAAACATTAATTGGTTTCTCTTTCTTGATTACCATTAACAATGCTTTTGTATTTGTAGATTCAAACAGCTCTATCTCCGTAACCATTCAGAATTAGACACATGTTCATATGAACTTTTTTTCTCACAATGACCGATACTATCACCTCCCGAAGTATTGACCTTTCCTCATTCCTCCTGAAACACCCGTGTGTGTGTTTATATATATATATATATATATATATATATAATATATATATATATATATATATATATATATATAAAATGAGGCCTTCTGAAGCAAAAGTAGCACAAGCGCCATTTTTTTTAATCGTCAGAAAACGTGTTGAAAGCTATGCGACTTCGGACAGAGATAACTCATTATTTTTCCCGGGACTTTCGACCATACGAACATTGGCGCTTCTGCAATTCCTCCATTACCATATTATGATAGTATATGGTCTGAAGAACCTCACAGTGGGTATAACTCATTTTTGCCCCCGGATGGCGCTTGTGCTACTTTTGCTTCGGAAGAATAAATATATATATATATTATATATATATATATATATATATATATATATATATATATATATATATACACAGGGGTGTCCGAGAATTATCTGTACAATTTTTGGCTGTTATTAAAGTCAACCATGAAGTGTAGAAATTCCAGTGTTGTCCCATTTTACAGAGAATCTCATTAAGTTTTTTCTGATACCACGTTTTGACAAGTTTTTTAGAAATGTACGCGGGTGACAGACATTGATGATTTAAAAGCAAGAATCACAGCTGCTATTGAGCGAATTGATGTGGATATGCTGCAGTAGCCCTGTTCAAAAATCAACTTTTTCTTATTTTCATAGGTTTCTGTACTTTTTCCCATGCTTTTTGACCTGAAAAGGCCGAAAATCACAACCATTTTGACCTAGGTTGTTGGGAAGCATTGCCGCATGGAGCTTTAAGTTTTCTGCCTTGAAATCGGCCAAAAGCACCAGTTCCGGGGTCCCTTGAATCATGTTTTGCACTATAACTTTTTATCTAAACAAGATAGAGCAACAAAATAGGCACCAAATTAAAGTGTTTTTAATCCTCTTTCTAACTTATACAATTATGATAGTCTTGGAACAAGAAATGGCACATTGGTACATACAAAGCTTTCAGAAATATCACAAAATTCGTTTTCTCACACTCAAGGCAGACAAGGCGCCTTATTCATGACACAAATTTGAGATTAACATTTTGTCACAAGTCTAATCGATCAAGAAGTGAAAGCATTACATGATGATTAATTTCATAATGACATTTACACAGTCAGTTGTTGAGAGTTTGTTTCTTGAAGCTGTCAAAGCGGCGTCTGTTGAACTCCACAGCTTGAAGGAGATAGTCCCTTTGCTTGGCATCTGTTGTTATGACATTTGCAAAGTCGCTCATCATCTTGACACCACGTTCAGCAATGTCATTCACCGCTTTCAGATTCTTAACATAGTCCAACGCTTTTCTGTAGTCCTCATTCTGTGGCCAAGACATGACAGGTTCCAGAAGCCACTCGGATCCAATGTTCAGTGTGTCCAGCAGGAAATGTGATTCTGGGCCAATGAGATCAACCAGGGTGGTCTTAGCTGTGACTCTCTGGAATAGAGGCTTTCCTGTTCTGAAGCTGTCTGGCTTCTCAGTGGCATGTAACTGGGCAGCAATGTCGTGCTTCAATGTGTCACTCAATCTACTGCTGAACAGGGCAAATGGCACGACTTCCTGCGTCAGGTACCATTTGTGGTTTTCCATCTTATTAAGTACTGCATCAGCAAGCTCTGGGTCAGTTTTCTTGTACTTCAACATGTCCTGGATTAGACTTAGATCATTCACGGGAGCATCTGCAGCAGACATTGACATCATCCATACAGGAGTGTAGAACAGCGCAAGGAAGGTGTTGAGTCTTTCCAGCTTTGATACAGTGTCTTCGTCGTACTCAAGTTGATCTGCAAACATCAGCATTTTCATGGAGTACAGGTTTCTGGCCATCTATCTGGCCTGATGAATGGCGCCTGGTCGACTCCAGTGAATACCTCGAGGAGGCGTTCCTCCAAGAACAATGACTGTCAGTTCAGCCATTTCCCTGTAGTCGGCTCTTGGAAGCCTTTCTGCTGTTAGAATGTCTTGGAGTATTTCTTCACTGTTCTTCTTCTTTTCCTTCAGCCATTTGCTGTTGATAGCCAGCATCTTTGGGTTTTCCTTGGACAAGTCCGTCCAAACATCCTTCAGATGCTCAAACCAGGGATTATCTGGCCCCTTCACCTTCCCAAACAGCTTCTCCCAAACTGCTCCTACTAGGATTTCCAGGATGTGATGTCGACAGGCCAGATAAAACACCTTTTTGTTCAGCATTTTCTCTAGCAGTTTGGCAGCTCCTCTGTGAACTCCACTGTTACTGGATGTAGTGTCAAAAACAAGGGCAGTAACATTATCCGTAAGTTCCCATGTCTCCAGTAAATCCATTGAAGCCTCAGCCTGAGCTGTGCCAGAAGAATTGTCGATGACAGGTACTCCCAATAACTTTCCTTCAGTGTATGAAGGTGGACCAGACACTAGCACAGCTAAAGTCTCTGAGGTACTTCCAGGTTCACTGCCCAAGACATCTTTGAGCAACTTTCCATCCCAGTGTAAGGCAGCGTACTGTGGGGGTTTTTCACAAAACTTGGACATGTGACTCTGGCTGATATTATACCTGGACAGCATTCTGTTGCGACGTGTTGTTGAGGTTGAGATGACGAAGTTATCCAGATCAGCCCCTCCAGCTTTCAAGGTGGCAGAAACCATGGCAGTAACTTGATTGTCTGATAAACCAAGACGATCAGCTGTATTGCAGATGACATCACATTCCATGACCTTCCTTGGAAACGTCAAATCACACTAGTCACAGTGTCTTGATGGTGAAACATCCAGGACGAGGCTGATTAATCCATGTCCTCTGTGTTAGCGTCGTTGTCAGTTGAGTCACCCCAGGTAATGTCATCCACATGAACAACTGCCTCTTGTTCTGCTGCAGCTGTAAAATAGTACAACATGTTAAGACAGTAATTGTTAAGTACATGCTAAATATCGCAATGGAGTAAAACTTAAAACTTTTTGTAACGTTCAAAGTAATTAGTTTTACCTTGTTCTTGTCTATGCTGCAGTCTTTCATTCCTCGCTGCTTGCTGCAGGGATCTTGTCTCAAAAATCTCGTCATGACCAGACATATGACCTTTCCTCTCAGTCTTTTGGTCTTCGTAGAACCTGATATCCTCATCTTTCTTCTCTCTGGATATACAGTCTGTTGTTCTGTATTTCCTGGATTGCATCTGGAGCTCCTATATCGAACAGGCTGTCTAATTCCAGCACAAATGCTCCTCTTTTTCCTCCAGGGTTACTTGCTCTTCCTTTGCTTTTCACCAGAGCACGATGTTTCTCATGTAGTTTCATGAAGAGCTTCATTGCGTTGTACTTGGTCATTGTCTTGATCCTAGCCATCTGCCAGAATGGGATGATAGATTCAACTGTTTCATATGCAAGGTCTTGAACCATGGGCCTCCCTGCATTTTCCGGTAAATTCTGAAGATTAAGGAAATACTGGAACGCCTGTCTGTTGGTGGGAAGCTGGGAACCACTGATAAAAGCTGAAGGGTATCCAACCAGGAAAGTTTCAGTGAGAGATCTGGTAGATGGCCCAGTTGACACCTGCCTGTGGACAGTACGTGGAGGTTCTGAGATATCAACTGTGCGCCCACGGAGCTCCCTCAGCTCCTTGCTTAATGCCATTGTGAAGTTGTAACTTGTAGATGGTTTTCTAGATTCTGATTGAGTTTCTGTTGTTTCCTGAAAAATGATAGATAATTATTATTATTATTATTATTATTATTATTATTATTTATTTATTATTATTATTATTATTATTATTATTATTATTATTATTTACTAATTTTATGCTCTTTCATTTGATACCTAATTTGTTGCTCTATCTTGTTTAGATCAAAAGTTAAAGTGCAAAACATAATTCAAGGGACCCCGGAATTGGCGCTTTGGCCGATTTCAAGGCAGAAAATTTAAAGCTCCATGCGGCAATGCTTCCCAACATCCTAGGTCAAAATAGTTGTGATTTTCGGCTTTTCAGGTCAAAAAGCATGGGAAAATGTACAGAAACCTATGAAAATAAGAAAAAGTTGATTTTTGAACAGGCCTAAATGCTGCAGCGTACATGGCAACATTTGGAGTATCGATTGGATGTTTTGCGAATCACTATGGTGCACATATCGAATGTTTGTAACAACGTTACTTTAATAAAAGAAACTTTTGAAAATACAGATTCTAAATAATCTTGTTTAAGAATTTTACGTGTTATCAAGAATTTTATTAAAAGATGAAATTGTACAGATAATGTTCGGACACACTGGAATTTCTAAAAACTTGTCAAAACTTGGTATCAGAAAAAACTTAATGAGATTCTCTGTAAAATGGGACAACACTGGAATTTCTACACTTCATGGTTACTTTTAATAACAGCCAAAAATTGTACAGATAGTTCTCGGACACCCTGTGTATATATATATATATATATATATATATATATATTTAGGAGAAATCCAATGACAAGGAGAAATGTAAATGCCATGAAAAGTCTTCTTTAATGCGCAACGTTTCGAGCAATACGCTCATCTTCAGGCTGTTTAATAACAATGTGAAATTAAAATCAATATTGAATGAAAAACAAGACAAAGAAAATTTCTATAACCTATTCATAAAGGCAAATTTAAAAGACTGAGAAAAGAGGGTTAAATTCTAAGTTATACAGATTTACATATAAAATTAAGAAGCTATTTTTAAATACATATAGTAAATGTGAAATTAATACACTGGAAAAATTAACAATAGTACACTGGAATAATGAAACTAACTAACCTTTCATTGCAATTTCCGAGGCTAACTGATTTAAGCAGAGGCAAGACGAGAAAACAAAAAATGGCGAGGGCGATTGGGGAAGGGGGGATTATAAGGAATTGGGGAAGGAGGAGGGATTATAACAAATTTAGAGGGACGGCAGATGAGTCAACATTTAGAGTAGGGGACAATGTTTTAATGTAAAGCGATTCCAAAATTCTTAGTGAGTTGGGACAAGTATTACAACCAAGAATTTTAAAATTGTCTAAAGTGACATCAGTTTTACATTTTATACTGTGTTCCCGAATAAGATGTCTTGTATTAAAACTCTCCTGTTCAGAGGATATAATTTGACCTCTAGTTTTACCTTACTTAATGATGAATTTAATAATCTAAGATCATACTTTACTAATAATAGTTTTCCTGTTCAATATGTAGACAAACTAATTAGATCCTTCTTAAATAATGTTTATAGCCCTCAACTTCCTTGTATTACAGTGCTGAAGGATATAAAATATTTCTTGGTACCTGAAATGGGTCCTTTGAATAAGGAATTTAAGCTTAAATTTACAAAGTTGTTAAGGAAATTTTTTTATCATACTGATTTCCGCATCATATTTATTAATAAAACGTCTTTAGGTAGCTTTTTCTCAGCGAAGGATCGAACCCCTGACTCGTTGCGTAGCGGTGTTGTATATTTATTTACCTGCCCTAGGTGTCGTCTTGGGAATTACATTGGCAGCACTGTTCGCTCTCTCAGGGCTAGATTTTATTCGCATATGGGAATAAGTGGCCGAACAGGTAAAATTTTAAAAACTAAAGAAGTTTCGAGTATTCGGGAACACAGTATAAAATGTAAAACTGATGTCACTTTAGACAATTTTAAAATTCTTGGTTGTAATACTTGTCCCAACTCATTAAGAATTTTGGAATCGCTTTACATTAAAACATTGTCCCCTACTCTAAATGTTGACTCATCTGCCGTCCCTCTAAATTTGTTATAATCCCTCCTCCTTCCCCAATTCCTTATAATCCCCCCTTCCCCAATCGCCCTCGCCATTTTTTGTTTTCTCGTCTTGCCTCTGCTTAAATCAGTTAGCCTCGGAAATTGCAGTGAAAGGTTAGTTAGTTTCATTATTCCAGTGTACTATTGTTAATTTTTCCAGTGTATTAATTTCACATTTACTATATGTATTTAAAAATAGCTTCTTAATTTTTATATGTAAATCTGTATAACTTAGAATTTAACCCTCTTTTCTCAGTCTTTTAAAATTTGCCTTTATGAATAGGTTATAGAAATTTTCTTTGTCTTGTTTTTCATTCAATATTGATTTTAATTTCACATTGTTATTAAACAGCCTGAAGATGAGCGTATTGCTCGAAACGTTGCGCATTAAAGAAGACTTTTCATGGCATTTACATTTCTCCTTGTCATTGGATTTCTCCTAAATATTAAATTGAAGCTCTGTAGAAGCAACCCGCATGATTATATATATATATATATATATATATATATATATATATATATATTATATATATATATATATATAGGAGTTCCTTGTTCCATGCACGGTCTGTGTTTAACATATATATATATATATATATATATATATATATATATATATATATATATATATACACACACAGGGTGTCCCAGAATTAACTATCTATTTCAACGAAATTGGACAAATTTTTTAAAAACACACTTTTATTTATGTTTATCATGTTTAATATGTGTTAAAAATGTATAAATTTCTAAATTTTTTTTATAATTTTATTTTCATAATTTTTTCATTATCTGGTCCAATGAAAGACCGTCTGAAGTCATAGAATGGCAAAGAGAGACTCCAAAAGTTAACGTGTGGCTTGGAATGACCAAATCCAAAATTTATGGTCCATTCTTCTTTGCGGAAGCAACTGTAACAGGTACCGTCTACCTTGATATGCTTCAGCAGTTTCTCGAACCACAGCTTCTTGATGATGGCATTCTTGATAATGTTGTTTCAACAAGATGGAGCACCATGTCATTATGCTCTAATTGTTCGAGAATACCTCAACAGACGCCTTCCGAATCGGT
This sequence comes from Bathynomus jamesi, assembly GCA_023014485.1. Classification (NCBI taxonomy): domain Eukaryota; kingdom Metazoa; phylum Arthropoda; class Malacostraca; order Isopoda; family Cirolanidae; genus Bathynomus; species Bathynomus jamesi. Next base: position 970,521 of record JAJOZX010000840.1, read on the forward strand.
GGATTGGACGTGGAGGACCTCGACCTTGGCCTCCGCATTCTCCGGATTTGACACCCCTGGATTTATTTGCATGAGGTTTCATAAAAACGAAGGTTTATCGCCAAAAGATCAATGCTTCTTGTTGAAACACAACATTATCAAGAATGCAATCATCAAGAAGCTGTGGTTCGAGAAACTGCTGAAGCATATCAAGGTAGACGGTACCTGTTACAGTTGCTGCCGCAAAGAAGAATGGACCATAAATTTTGGATTTGGTCATTCCAAGCCACACGTTAACTTTTGGAGTCTCTCTTTGCCATTCTATGACTTCAGACGGTCTTTCATTGGACCAGATAATGAAAAAATTATGAAAATAAAATTATGAAAAAAATTTAGAAATTTATACATTTTTAACACATATTAAACATGATAAACATAAATAAGTGTTTTTAAAAAATTTATCCGATTTCATTGAAATAGATAGTTAATTCTGGGACACCCTGTATATATAACCTTGGTTTTGCTTCCGCCCGAATTCATTCTTACGAAGGTCAAGCTTGTCACTCCACCTTAGACATAGTTTAACGTGGAATCCGAACCACGCCCCATCAGCAGCCCAGCGTATTAATCACTATGCCTCCCAGGGTACCCATTTATCTACCAACCACTTTCTTGTGTGGATGGATGAACAGCTGGGTTTTTGCTGCGCGCTGGCTGCCTTCACCAGGTCTCGATCCCAGGGCCGATAGATTTGTAGTAGTCAGCGACGCTAACCACTACACCACTGTGTGTGTGTGTGTGTGTGTGTGTGTGTGTGTGTGTGTGTGTGTGTGTGTGACAGGGTGTCCGTAAAAGGTCTACTACTATAATTTTTTATTTTTCAGAGCACGTTAAAGATAGTCACGAAACGTAAACTATCCGAAAGATCAAGTCCAGAAGTTTAGTTATTAATTTAAATTAAAGCATTTCAGTATGAGCGCCGCGAGTGGCTCGAGCAATATCATACCGATATTCAACTTCCTGCCACACTCTTCTGAGAATATCTTGGTGAATCTTTGCAAAAAAACTCCGTGATCCGTGTCTTTAGGTCTTGTAATGTCGTCGACAATGGAGGGACGTAGACATTGCCCTTAACAAACCCCCAGAGGAAGAAATCCATGGGTGTAAGGTCTGGTGATCTCGGGGGGGGGGGGGGGGGGGGCATTCCATATGACCTCCACGCCCAACCCATCGATTTTGAAGTCTATTCAGATACGACCGTACCTCGTTATGGAAGTGTGGTGGGGCTCTGTCTGGTTGGTAAATCAGATTTGGAATATCCACATTCAGCTGCGGCATTAACTACTGTAGCGTGTCAAGGTAGACGATTCCTGTCACTGGGTTCTGCAAAGAAGTACGGCCAGTAAAGTTTTCTTTCGCCAATGCCGCAAAAACATTAACTTTGGGGCTCTCTCTCTCATGTTCGAATGACGTATGGGGGTTTTCACTACCCCCAGATCCTCAGATTATGCCGATTCACTCGTCCTGACAGATGAAATGTCGCTTCGTCACTGAAGATCAACCTGCCCATAATGGTGTCATCATCAACCACTTTTTCAAGGCTCTCTGAACAAAACTCGTATCATTTCACTCTGTCGGCTGTAGTAGTAGTAGTAGTAGTAGTAGTAGTTGTTGCAGTTGCACAATCTGTAACCGATATGCACAGAGATGATGTTTATGAAGACCCTGCCAAACAGTTGTTTTGGGAATGTTAAGTTGCCTTATTTCTGCGGACTGCTTAAAAATGCTCGTATGTTTTCAACGTGCTCCACTCGGAAGGTCTGCCGGGACTTTTTCCCGTGCAGAGACATCCAACGTTCACAAAATGAGTGTATCGGGCAAGAACCGAAGGTTTACTTGGTGGCTTCTTCCTGTACCTCTGCCGAAACCGTCGTTGCAGTCACAGCAGATTTTGTTTCGTGAAAAGCCAACACACAAAACGCCTTCCCTGGTCCAGACGCCATTATGCGATACTACAAATGAAGCTTCCACCTAGCGGCGAGACTGAAAAAGAAAACAAAAAATTAAAAGCGATTTGAAAAAATATAATTAAAATAGTAAGGACCTTTTATGGACACCCTGTATAATTATATATATATATAATTTTTTTTTTTTCACTCCAGACGATTTATTGAACGATTCATCGATTCCGTTCCGTTTACGTTCACTATTTTTTTTTTCTCAGTATTATGGCTAGTCAGTTATAATGTTACTGTATAGGATTTTAGAAGTATATATATAGTGCCCTAGTTTTAAGCACCATTTCTATAGGCGACCAGTATTAAGATAGGCTGCGGTGATTAATAATTAAGTAGGTTGTCGAGGTAATTAAATAATTAAACATTTGGCCACCATTTAATTTATATGAACAGGAAAGGAAAGAAGACTTCGTGGTTTTCCTTTTAGCCAACAAAACTTAATATTGCAGTGATAAATAAAGTACAGTACATAACGGCACGATAATGCAATTGGTTATAAATAGGCTTTGGATTTTTGCATATTGCATATTTGCGTGCATAAGTGCATAATTTACAGTTTTTTAAGATAAATGCATATTTCAACGATTTTTGTGCTAAAGTGCGTATTTAGGACTAATTGGTAAAAGTTTACGATAAAAATGATTAAAATTTAATGCATATTGTAGTTATAAAGCGTAATTCAATCTGTTTGTAGTCAAGAACCTAATTGCAGTTCTAAAATGTGCCCTATTTTTGTTGTAAATTGAGCAATGGATTTGTTATTTTAGTTTTATTATACACGTTTGTTTGTTTGGAAAATACAACTTTTTCCTATATTCAATAAACTGTAAATGTGGTGCTTCATTATCTGAAAATCCTAATTTAGACTAAGAACGTTCAAATTTATAGTGCATATTTTCAACATTTTCAGTGCATTTTTGCACGCATATTTAGCAGATTTTTAGTGCATAGAAATCCGAAGCCTAGTTATAAATCACTGTTTTTGATAGTTTTTGGTGCGCAGTACTCGCATTTGTCAAGATTTGACGCTATTTTCGCTTTTATCTTGTCAAATAAAATTGACGTGCGGAATTTTTTAACTAAAAAAAAAAAGTTTAATACACTCTTGCGTATTTACATACTGTATGACGTTACGTGCCGACGAATTTTCTTCTGACGAGAAATACGGCTTTTATTTTCTAAGTGTAAATCTTGCGCGTTTTATGCTGCGGGTAAGATGATGGTTGTTAATTTTATAGACCGAGAGCTTAAATGTTTTAAAGCAGCATTTATTTTCCTCATTTTAATAGACGACTCGACAACATATACACTCGGAATTCGGCTCTTGATTGAAAGTATATCTTGATTATGGTGGGTGGGTGGTGGGTGTGCGTGCGCACGCGCGCGTGTTCCAGGAGAGAGTCGACCATAAGAAACGTAACCGATGTTATCCGTCATACAGAAAGCGGTTAAAGGATTGAATATTAAGATCTAAAATAAACCATTTTGGCGCGAAGTGGTGGTTAAAAATTGCGTTTTATCGTTCCCGATTCTGGTTGTCACTTCACGACGGAAACGATACTTCGAATTTGGAACTCGGAAATTCCGAGTCTTGGTTGAGATAAACTTTGGTCTGTTTTATTTCCTTTTTAACTCGACGTTAGTTCTTCACCGCGTTTGAATACGAGACTAAATTACATTTTTAATTTCTTCCTTCCAGGAGTCCTCAAATTTCGAAGCTGATGAAGAATATCCGTGGGCAGTTGATGATATTCGCATCGGCGGGGTCCCTCAAGTACCCCTCCAGTACTCTAATCCCATCCCAGTTTCCACGCACAGTTCCCTCAACGTCGACCACTTCCTTTAGAAAACGGGATCAGTCGTTGCCAGTTTCGAATAAGTGTCTCCTCTTTTCCTCCGTGATAGGTTGGTCTTAGACGTATCTCGAGTGATTTAAAGGAAGATTAAATGTTATTTAAGAAGGCAAACAAACGTACGTAGAAAGAATTTGAAAAAGAGGACACGGTTTACAAAACATTGACAAATTTTAAATGTGACTCCTTATTCGCAATTGCTTAAAGTTATTGTGGAATTTAGAGTAATTGTGTCTGTGATTCTTTTTGAAACGAATCGGTGACATTGTTATTCAAGTTAAAAAAAAAAGAACCTGTTGGAGAATGACAGCCATTATTTGTACAACAATTAGTCACGTAAATGATTAAACATGCTTCGACATTTTTTTTTAGCATTTTTATCAAAGTAATAATTATTAGTGTTAATGTTACTCGCTGTTAATAATTAACATTATTGATTATTATTATATAATAATGATTAACTATTGTGATTTGTATTTTGAAATAATTCTCATCATTGCCATCCCGAGATCGTAAATACATTTATATTATAGTAGTTTTTACGGACGACCTTTTACGAGGCCTTAGTAGTAGTCTTCATATTATTCGGTGGATGAGAATATTGTCTGGCATCAATAATAGTCTATGAATAAACATGGTGGGTTGAGAGATCCTTTTTGTGGGTGTTTAAGATCAAACAAATTAGATGAATTTAGGTGGGGTAAGCTTTTTGTAATGCTTATTCTAGTGCCAATTGTTTTTGTAGAATTCTCTCTATTAATATTGTAGGTTTGTCTAACACCTCGCGTTTTCTGCCTTTTAATCCTTACTGTATGATCCTGAAATTTAATAGCCTACTCGTACTGTTTATTAATTGTACAGGGCCTATGCATTTATTAAAATAGTTTGTACGAACGGCAGGAGATACGTCCTGAAAATGGCCCTTTAGTTACTTATCTTTAAGCTTAGCCCATGGCTTTTTGAACCCACTGTAACATCCACTGTAAACAGCTTAAGTTTTGAAGAGTTAAGAATACTCCCAGGATTGTAAACTAGTCAGTTTCCTGTTACGCGTAGGTGAAATGTGAAAATAGGCCCGTATAGCGTATACGTAAGGCTTATTTTCCCAAAGATTGAAAACTTTTTAACGTAAGAATCTGTACCTAAAATTAAACGAGATGGGAGTGTACTTAAGACTAATTTTTTCTCTTGAATTTGGATAAATTGTACATAATGACTCCCAGCTTAATTTTACTTATATGTGTATATATATATATATATGTATGTATATATATGTATATGTATATGTGTATATATATATATGTATATATATATGTATGTATGTGTATATATATATATGTATGTGTATATATATATGTATGTGTATATATATATATGTGTGTGTATATATATATATATATATATATATATATGGGAATGAACTCAGAATGGTCCCCTGAGTTTTTTATGATGCACACAGACAGTGCATGGAACAAGGAACTCTTCTGGGATAATTAAATCCACTATAGTCCGAATAAGTAATGGTAAATGAGTTCATTCCCATCTTGAAACGGACATGTTATGTGCCTTGAAAAGTGGACGCTCAATTCTGCCAGTTGAGGTTTAAGTTTTGGTTTTTGGCTAAAAATATAATAGTTACCCCCTTTTTCTTTGATGTATTCAATCTGACGTGAAGGCAGCGAGTCTTTTGCTTATATTGAGGTTCTAAATGTAGCAGGGCTAGGCTGCTGTAAACCCTAGATCCATGTCCCAAAGCTGGATCCTGTCTGCTTTGCGGATAGCTGGTGAAGGAAGCTATATTTATGGGACCTCTCTGCGAGTGACCCGTTGCCCACGTCGGGCTAGCATCATGAAAAAGAAAAACTATGGTATTTGTCATTTATCATTACTTATTCATACTATAGTGGACTTAATTATCCCATAAGAGTTCCTTGTTCCATGCACTGTCTGTGTGTATTATATATATATATATATATATATATATATAGATTTCCAGTTTTATGTTGAAAATTTTACACTGGAAATAAAGAAATGGTAATTAATTACCTTTGATAATCTGATTGTTAAAGAATTTAAAATATTTTTATATACGGTGTGTGTATATATATATATTATATATATATAATGCTGTTGATGATTATATCTAAATTTTGTACATAAACTTTTGTAATCCTCCTATCATCATTAATGAATATTGTCGTTACAGTTTATCACTATTCTGGTATTTTATTTATGAGGCATGGTTCATCCATGAATTGTTATGAATGATAAATATATTAATTACGATGTTTCAGTCTACAACTGACGACGACGACGATTATTATTATTATTATATCCTTGTAAGCATCTTTTCTCTTTTATCCAAACCACCTCCGGCTCAGTGTAGAAACTTTGGTAAAAAAAATATATAAAAAAAAAGTGAAAAAGACTGTCTTTTTTTTTTGGACAACTTATAGAAAAATCCTTTTGCAGTTTTCGTAACAAAAACGAAAAATTTTGTACAGAAGCTGTAAATTACTTGTACATTTATTTGTCTTCATTTTCCAAATTACTTTATATTGTAATTAAAATTTTATTTATTTATTCGTAGTTTCGTAATTCTTCCTTTATTGTAAGTGCGTTTGTTTTGGTTGTTCAATTTAGTAACTTCTCACCCACGACCGTTCGTTGAGAGTGGAGGGAGGGAGCGTCGTGTCAAACTTAAAATCGAGAAAGTCGGGAAAAGAGAACGAATATTATTATAAACGAAATAAATAAACATTGAACCACGCATTTATTATTTGCCTGAAAATTTGCACCAGTGAAAAAACGTTTTAATTGATAAAATTCATCGCTTACGGCGGTGGTTCTGAAAATTGTAGTTGCATGTATCCCTTTTGCAAATCCTGCTTCTTACCACCATTCAGTAAGGAAGGTGGTACTACCTAACCAAAACCGTGGGTAGGGAACACGCTTGAATTCTGATCATCCTCAATAAAAATATATTTTGATGATGATCGACATTTTGTACTGAATCTGGTCTTATGTCATAGCCAATGTTGTAACACCGCTTCCCGTTGATCAGCGAAGTTAAGCGACGTTGGGTCTGGGTAGTAATTGGATGGGAGACCGTCCTCCGTGTCCGGATTATGTAGCTACCCGTGGCTCGGATCCCACGTAAAGCTGTAGGTCCCTTCTGTCATATGACCTTTTGTGTTGAGGAGGAGGTTAAACAACTTCCAATCATTATTATTATCGTTAATGTACTGAATCTAAATCTTATTTTTTACTTTGTACATTAAAGTAATTTGAAAACTCGTTTGAAAGAGCTGCATCATGGCCAATATCGTAATACCGCTTCCCGCAGATCAGCGAAATTAAGCGACTTTCGGTCTGTTGGATGGGTGACCACTGTCTGTCTAGATGTGGTTCGGATCCTACGTAAAGCTATAGGTCTCCTCTGTCACATGACTTGATATTACAGAGGAGGTTAAACTACCCGACAGTAGTATTACTCTCATTTAAGACTTGTTAGTAGAAAGGTTGTTTGATTCATATTAAAAAAAAGTAATATTTATGTCTTCAAATTCCTTTTAAATGCTATTTGTGCTCATCCGTTACTAGTTATTCACTTTCCCATTTTTAAAATTTACTAGTACAAACATTTACTCGCAGAATACTTGTACATTCTGAACATCATTCGTACCACGCGAATACCAGTCTAGTTGCAAGTAAGTAAATAAGAATTACAAGAGCAAGACGAAGCCTCGAAGACCTTTCGGTCCACTCTGGTAGGTTCCTATTATTAAAATGTTCATTTTTTTTTAACTCTCTCTGTGTGTCGAATAAGTTTTGCGAGCTACGGGCGCTCTTAGCATCAGAATAGCAGGATATCGTTGCTATCATCGAGTCCTGGATTCGTACTGATTGTAGGGACTACGTTGGGGAGTTCGAGATTCCCGGATATAGAATGGTTCACAAGGACCGCACCAGTCGGGAGGGGGGGAGAGGTACTAATATACGTCAGGGACACGTTTAATCCGATTGACTGCCAGTTCCGATCGGAACGGGAGCTGCTTGGCGTCGATCTGAACCTGGGAGGGACGAACTATAGGTTAATCTTGATGTACAGACCTCCGCATCTCCTCGAGGAGGATACAGCCCTGTACACCGAACTCCGTAGCCTGCTAGGGGACAGCGGGTGTTTAGTTTTAGGAGACTTCAGCTGTTGCGGCATAAACTGGGAAGACAGGACTGCTGATGCCGAAGGGAGGAGGCTAGTTGACTTCGCTGATGAAAACTTCCTGACTCAGTGGGTCAATGGGCCTACGCGAGGCGAAAGCGTTCTAGACTTAGTATTTACGACAGAAGACAACCTCGTCACTGGCCTCGCCGTTGACGGATCGTTGGGCGGGAGAGATCACAGTCTGATTAGGTTCTGTCTGCGTCCCTCGGGTGAAGCGTAGTAACTCGAGAGGGAGTAAGCTCGATCTATGGCGGGCGGACTTTGTTAGCCTCCGGGATAGCGTAGGTGAGATGGGGTTAGAGGTGGGCGGCGATGTTGAGGGGGAGTGGAGTGCATTCCGGGACCAGTTCATGGTGCTGCAGTCTGCTGCCATACCCTCAAAACCGGTCACCCCTGCTTCAACGCTGCCTAAGTGGTTCAGTCGTGACATCGCTTTAGCTATCCGAAATAAGAAAGATTCGTATAGGAGTGCGAAGGCCAATCGTTCCCATGAAAACACTGAGGCGTATGTCCGCCTGTGCAGGGAAATGAAAGCGAAAGTTTGGCTAGCCAAACGTAACGAACAACTCCGGGTGGCAAGCCTTTGCAAGGGGAATCCTAAGGAGTTCTTCAGTTATGTTAATAGTAGAAAGCCCATTAGAAGCATGATAGGCCCGTCAAAGGACCCCACCGGCGCGCTGCGGACCTCCGACGCGGACATCGCTAATGTGCTAAATGAGTACTTTGCAAGAGTGTTCACCAGGGAGGACACCCGCGTCATCCCCGAGCCAGGCGTCAGGCACGAAAGTGCTGGTCTGGATAGTGTTCGTCGGAGACGGGCCAGGTGCCTGATGACTGGAGGGGAGCCAACGTGACCCCTATCTTTAAGAAAAGGGATCACGAAAGTCCAGGGAACTATCGTCCCATTAGTCTCACTTCGGTTGTAGGTAAATTATTAGAGGGGATAATAGCGGATAGGATCGTTGACCATTTGGATTCCTACAAGCTGCTTGGGGACTCCCAACATGGGTTTAGACGGCATAGGTCGTGTCTCACCAATCTGCTCGAGTTTTTCCACATCATGTGGAATGAATACGATAAGAGTAGGGTGATTGACATATTTTATCTCGACTTTCAGAAAGCCTTTGATAAGGTACCTCACCGCCGACTAATGACCAAAGTGCGCGTGCTGGGTATCGGTGGGGAAGTAGGTAGGTGGATTGAAAACTGGCTGAAGAATAGGCGGCAGAGGGTTGTAATTAAAGGGACTAGCTCAGGTTGGGCCTCGGTCACTAGCGGGGTTCCTCAGGGTTCCGTTTTGGGGCCAGTGTTGTTTATCATTTACATAAATGATATCGACGCTGGCATCGCCAGTAGGATCGCCAAATTCGCTGCTGACACCAAGCTTGGGGCCAATGTTGGGACG
>JAJOZX010000840.1:985000-1099344 GCA_023014485.1 Bathynomus jamesi
GAACAGGTAAGAATAATATTTAACATTAAATAGAATGTTAATACAGTAAATACAGTATGCATAGAAGTGTATTTACAGTACGTGATAAAACTGCAGTAAAAATATCTGTAAAGCAGCAAGTCATACTGTACTTCGTTTTAGCTGTACTTCATACGCTATGCACTGACTCTTTCACAGGGCTTTCTTTGATTGCAGGTGGTGTTCTCCGATGAGTCAACGATTGCCGTGCCTGACGATCGTGTTCAAAGTGTAAGAAGGAGGCCTGGAGAAGAATTTTTGCCTGAGTGTCTGATGAAAACGGTGAAATTTCCACAAAAGATCATGGTTTGGGGAGCAATTTCTGTGCATGGAACTAGTCGTTTGAGCATTGTTGAGGGGAATATGAACCAAGTCAAGTATATAGAAGTACTAAGAAGACGTCTACTGCCTCAAATAAGGGAATGGTATGGTAATAGACGTTGGATTTTTCAACAAGACTCAGCTCCATGCCACACGGCAAAGTCGGTTAAAAAATGGTGTCATGAAAATAGTGTTCGGTTGCTCCCATGGGCTGGAAATTCTCCAGACATGAACCCAATCGAAAGTTTATGGTGTATTTTAAAGGACGTAATCCATGAAACGCCGATAACAACAAAACACCAACTCATAGAGCGACTTATTCAAGTCTGGTTTCACTCTACACGTATTAAGGAATTATGCAAAAAATTGATTCATGGCATGCCGAAGCGTGTCGCAGCCCTTAAGGCAGCTAAGGGGGGTCAAACTAAGTACTAAACTATTGCTAAATAATGACCATGTATTCTTGTGTAGAAATAAATAACTTTTCAACGTTTAAAATTGGTTTAATTTAACATTTTATACCAAAAAATGAAATTTTTAAAAAATTCCTAATAATTTGGCCAGTACTGTATATATATATATATATCTATCCAATGTACGGTAGATGGCAGCCGAATCGACGTGCAGTGTTGCCAACAGTGATTAACAAATTCACTTAATACAAACATAACAATGTAGGTCCTAGTTACGAAATTATACGCCATGTAAACTTATTTTCTGACCGCCCCTCGTATATAAGTTAGCTCTACATTTGTGCCATGCATCCACAGATCGTACGCTAAATAACACCGCTATATAAACTACCCAATCGCACATCAACCACTTGATATCGTCACAAAAACCTCGAACATATGGCAACGAGAATTAAAAACAAACCAGATTTTCCACACCATGCCCATACCCGTCATGTGCATCGAGCCAACCAAAGCAGAAAAAAAATTGTGTCGGCAGAAATACAACGCTACCTTACCTAATCTATGCCATGCATATTTTTTTTGTTTGTTTGTTATGAATGGGGGCGATATACATTGTTGAAGGCTTCTCGTTCACTGTAATTGCAATTATTTCCTCAGTGGTGTAGTGGTTAACATCGCTGATTACAAATCCACAGGCCCGGGTAGAGTTTCTCTAGGGGTCCAAGTCCAGAAACTTGGCCCTCGCTGACAGGGCTTGTAGTGAACCAAGGGAGGATAGTTATTATTTATCTTGCTATTGACACGGAATCAAAGCAGCAGAATATGTAACTGTTGTCAGCTTCCGGTTCACTGTCGTAGCTCTTTTGTCTTGTCTTCCTGGACGGCAATCTGAACAGCATGCAAACCCACAGTCAGAAAGGGTGTAGGTTATTAATCTACTATTACTATTATCGTTGGAAACATGACTATGCAAGTAGTTAACAGTTAACAAGCTGCGTATATATAACCCTCTGGCGTACCACAGGTTGAGAACCACTGCCTTAGTGTTTTGGATCGACGCACTGTGCGCGGTGCTTAAAAGTAGTAGTTTAATGTAATATCCGTGAGATCACCCCAGGCTCATTCTACGAAGCTGCAAACTATCGGACAAAATATGAAGAAATATACCACTGGGGATGGTGTAGTTATACCTGGAGTATGTTTATTTTACACTTGCACTACTTTAATACTAAGAATAGAGCTCGTTGACAGACTAAGTTTTAGGCTGAAAATAAATACACGTCCTTTTTTTCTAAATTCTGGCAGAACAAAAAAGAATCGGTATTCACTTAGTTATTTTATTTATTTTCATTGGGTTCAGAATCCCAGTTGAACCTTGAACGGCCAAGCTCTGAGGGGCTACTTTAACTTATATCCTAAGTTAAGCTAGACTAAAACAAACTTACGGACTTGGAGGTCTATTAAGTCCTATCTCAGGGTTGCTGACTCGATGTGGGTGTACTTTAGGCCTCATTTGCATAAAATTAAGAAAAGAAACAGAAGGGGCACTATTTATGGTCTTCTTTCAAAACCTTGCAACAACAACACAACCTGCACCATTGCACGATGCAACAATCTTGTATCTAAACGACTAAACTGAATTGCAAGAGAGCTCTCTATAAAGGGCCCCATACACGCTCAGGCCTGCCCGTCTGGCTGCCCATTCAAGCAAGTCTCACGGTAAGCTAATCGCCCACACATGATTCAGGCCAGCTTCACGACAGAGCTCAGTTTGCAAAAGGTACGGTAGAGTGTGGTTAACTTATTTGACTGTGATAAACATGGCAACTCCACTGGACAACGAGGAATTAAATCTACTCGCAGTTGGAGCAGTTGCTGCAGTATATATATATATATATATATATATATATGATACACACAGACCGTGCATGGAACAAGGAACTCTTCTGGGATAATTAAATCCACTATAGTCCGAATAAGTGATGGTAAATGGCAAATACCATAATTTTTCTTTTTCATGATGCAAGCCCGACGTGGGCAACGGGTCTCTCGCAGAGGTCCCATAAATATAGCTTCCCTCACCAGCTATCTGCAAAGCAGACAGGATCCAGTTCATTCCCATCATGAAATGGACATGTTATGTGCCTTGAAAAGTGGACGCTCAATTCTGCCAGTTGAGGTTTAAGTTTTGGTTTTGGCTAAAAATATAATAGTTACCCCTTTTTCTTTGATATATTCAATCCGACGTGAATGCAACGAGTCTTTTACTTATATTGAGGTTCTAAATGTAGTGGGGCTAGGCTGCTTTAAACCCTAGATCCATGTCCCAAAGCTGGATCCTGTCTGCTTTGCAGATAGCTGGTGAGGGAAGCTATATTTATGGGACCTCTCTGCGAGAGACCCGTTGCCCACGTCTGGCTTGCATCATGAAAAAGAAAAACTATGGTATTTGCCATTTACCATTACTTATTCGGACTATAGTGGATTTAATTATCCCAGAAGAGTTCCTTGTTCCATGCACGGTCTGTGTGTATCATAAAAACTCAGGGAACCATTCTCAGTTCATTCCCATATATATATATATATATATATATATATATATTATATATATATATATAGAGAGAGAGAGAGAGAGAGAGAGAGAGAGAGAGAGGAGGCAACCTTTTTGAACTCTTTCCGAAATGCACTTCGCATGTTATTTATTTTGTTTGTTACCGTTTCCCTACTCGCTGAAGTGTCTTTCTCTTTCAATTTATCTACTAACAATTGATAGGCTGCTGCTTTTTTACCTTTGTCCGAACATTCTTTACTTTTCACTTTCCATAAGCACGTGTTCTCCTTATACATTTCGATAAATTCGGACCAAAATTGTTTGTCTTCTTGCTATGTACTCCTGCTTCCACAACCAACCGGTGTCACTTTTGCTGAAGAACTGAGCACTGGACTGATAAGGCAACCTCTGTTGCCCACACACGCACAGTTTGGCCGGAACCTCACGGGTGGGCGGGGCCAAAAATCAAACATAGCTTGATTCCCTGTTGGCCGGAAAGGTCGCCTGAACGGGTCAAGATCTTGGACTGAACTACCCCCACACACGCGCAGTTTGGCCTGAACGGGCTGAGCTGTGCAGGCAGCAGGACGGGCAGGCCTGAGCTGGTATGGGGCCCTTAAGACCACTCCCTGTAAGGCCGCATTCAACAAACGAGTAGAAAGAACGCGCCAGTGCCCACAAAAAATGATGCCACGAGAATGCCCAAACAATGATGCCACAAGAGCCAAAAATGCTAGCTGTAAATTAAGTGAATTTTTCACTAACCTTACAATTATGAGATGGATATATACACACTTTAACTTTATACAAGCAATGCTGCATCAATCAGCTTAGTCATCATATCGCCTTGGAACAACAATGGCTCTTCCTCTTCTAGATTTTCTAACTTCCCACCGAAGAGGCATTGTTATCATTACCTTCTGCAAGTTTAGCCAAACCTTCTCCATGAGGCTGTAATCCAAATGCTTCATCTTGATTATCCGTTTTTTTGCTGATTTCTAAAGCATAGAGTTTTTGTATAGGTCTCTTTAATTTTCCTCCTAATTATCTTTGCCAACAAACAACTCTTTAATTATGCCAAGCTTCCAGCATTGCCTTGGTCTTTCATCCCCAATCATTAACACTTCTCCCACCTTGATATAATTTGCATTGGAGCCATTTACATTGCCTGATGGGTAATAATTGAGTTCTGGCGAGTATTCCATCTGCCACCTCTTCCATAACTGATCTTGTAGCTCTTCAAGGTACTTGAACCTTCTGGTTAACTCTTCTTCACTGCTCTGGATAGGCTGTAAGTCTTCTGGTAAACTGGGGCTTGATGTTAATCGTTTACCACAATGAAAATGATTGGTGTCAATGACTGCATCCTGCATACTGTTATAAACAAAGGTGATGGGCCTGCTGTTCACCATTGCTTCTACTTCATACAAAACAGTGCAGAATTCTTCTTTGCTCAAATGAGCATTAGCTAAAAGTTTATTTAATGGACACTTTACACTTCTCACTAGCCTTTCCCAAAATCCTCCCCACCATGGTGATCTCTCAACAATAAACTCCCACTGTACCCCATGGTGTGAAAAATAGGATTGGAATCCCTCCTCTTTTAGCAAGGACCAAACTTCTTGGAGTTTCTTTGCAGCCTTTTTGAAGATTTTTGCATTATCCGATATGATTTTATTTGGGAAACCCCTTCTGTTCACAAACCTTTAAAAGGCCAAAAGAAATACATCACTACTTAAGTTGCTTACCAACTCCAAATGGATTACTCTGGTGGTAGCACATGTGAAAAGACATATATAACCTTTGTTAGACTTTCCTTGCTCATACACATAGACTGGACCTGCAAAGTCTACTCCCACTACATCAAATGGGGTAGTATAGACACACCGTTCTCTTGGAAGTGGAGCTACCTTTTCATGATAAGGCTTTGCACTCCAACGCTTGTAAACTACACATCTATGCAAGACCTTTTTTACTACTTGGGAATCCGTTAAGCAATAGCGATCACAATATGGTAGAGTTTGTCCTCTCAGTAAGTCACTGGAAACCAGCTAACTCGACTAAAATTCCTAACTTCCAGTACGCAGACTTTTGTAAATTTAGAAATGAATTGTCACACGTCAATTGGGAAAACGTAATGGAGATCTCCAACGCAAAAATAACGTGGGAATCATTTGAAACGGTATTTAGGACTATAAATGAGGAAATGTGTACAGTACAAGATTAAGCGTGCGAAAGTAAATAACAAGCCCTTGTGGTTTACGTCTAGAGTAGGGGATATTATAAAGAGTAGAGATAGGGCTTATAGGCTACATAAGTGCGATAAAGACAATTTGTGGTTCCGAAACAACTACATATCTCTAAGGCGTGAAGCGAAAAGCGTAATATGCAAGTGCAAGCGCGATTTTGAAGTGTCCATAGCTCGTGACGGCAAAGAAAACTCCAAGCGATTCTTTCAGTACGTCAATAATAGGAATCCAGTAGTGTCTCTTGGGGCCGTTGAAAAATACTGATGGAGAGCTAGTTCCTGAAAACAAGCAAATGGCTACCCTGCTAAATGAATTTTTTATGTCAGTTTTTATAATAGAAGATGTAACGAATATCCCTACGGTCATATACATAATACCTTTGACAATGGTAATACTTTAGATAATATTGTGGTTAGTGAAAGGGAGGTAATGCGCTATATATTGATAAAATGAAAATGTGTAAATCACCGGGGCCGGATTCCATACATCCCATACAACTTAAAGAATTAAAAGAAAGCATTGTTGTGCCGCTAACAAAGATTTTTAATGCGTCTATTTATGAGGGGTGCGTACCAGATAATTTCAAGTTAGCAAATGTAACACTTATTTTTAAGGAAGGTGATAAAGGTGCGGCGGGAAATTATAGGCCAATGAGTTTAACGTTTGTTGTAGGGTAAGCTACTGGAATCAATAATTAGGGATCGTATAGTCGAACACTTGGAAATGCATAACTTGATTAGAAATACGCAGCACGGTTTTAGGCGAAACAAATCTTGCTTAACTAATTTTAGAATTTTTTCAAAGCGTGGTTGAAGTTTACGATAGTCATCGGCAGTGGCGGACTGGCTAGGTTGTCAGTCTGCCATGTGGCAGATGGGACCCCCTAGAAAAAAGGGAAGTTGGCCCCCTAGACCTGAGGTAAAAAAATTGGCAGCCAATCTATTGTACTCGTATATAAAGTTTAAATAAACATAATTCAGTTGGGCTGATGAGATATATCTTTGAATCTTAATTGAGTGTGTTGACAGTATTTCTATTACATGAAATAGATATAATTTATTTAGATTTTTGTAATTATTTGTTTGTATTTTTTATTTTGTATTTATTAATATTGTAATTTTTTTTATTTTTTTTATTTTGTATTTATTAATAGTATATAAAAAGGCAAATGTATTAATAACTTCTTTAATTTGTTAAAATTATTGCAGGTTTTTAACTTTTAGAAAGTAGCAAAAATTAATAAATTCACGTGCCTAAAATACAGTTTTGCCAACCTGCATGTCACTGCGACATTTTTAACTTCATTAGTTTATTTAATAGTTGCCTACATGCTTCATTAAAATCAATTCCAATTTATCAAAGTAAGTCTCTTATTTTTGTTATTGCTGTTATATATGTATAATTATATTTTACCCATTTCTATGTCCATATATAAAAGATATATAGAGTTATGTATATATTTTATATAAAGCTGCTATATATAAAGATAGATATAAAAATAAATAAGAAAATACATGTAATAGTATTGAGAAAAGATTACAATACATTACATTACAATTACATTACAATACAGTTCATTCAAGCATTGTTATTTGTTTTGAAATTTGTTGATCTTGATTATATTAAATGCAATTAGTAAATGAGATTACTTTATTATTTTTATTTATTTTTTTTATATTTCAGCTAAGGAAATGGAACACATGAAACGGAAATCTGGAGCACAGAAACGGAAAGATAAAAGATAAGCAGAAAGAAATGATTCAGCAAAAACGTGCAGGCCTATAACAGCATTTATGATATCAACACCTATATCTACATGTCAGAAAGAGGAAAGCGACTTACAGAGAAATTCAACTACAACTGTTCATGCTGATACTGTAGATCTAGGACATAAAGATGAAGGTATGCCTAACGTTTTTGAGACTGTAGATGCTGATTTTTATGATTCTGAATTAGCTGGTGGAATAACAGCAACTGAACCTGGGCCTGTACATGTACATAATCAAAAAGATCTAGTAGCTGATTTAAATAATGATGAGAATCAACCAACATTTAGACAGGATAAGCTCTTTCAATATCCTGCACGAACAGATTTTAAATCTTTTTTCAAAGAGCATCCAATTCAGCCACATGATCATGATCTGCCATTTAATGTAAAGTTATATAAGCGAAAAATTATGGGTGACACTGTCTCACGACACTGGTTAACATATAATAAGAAGAATAGATCACTATATTGTTCATTTTGCTTGGCATTTGAGTCACCAACCTCTTCTAACCAATTTGCTTTTGTGCGAGGATTTAATGATTACAGACGCATTAGCCAGTGCTTATCAGAGCATGAATCAACTGGTATACATAGCAAGCATGCTCATGAATATATCAGTGTAGTAAATAATGGTGGTTTAGCTCGTTTTTTCGCTGCATCATTGCAGAAGCGAAAAGATGAAGTACTAAAACAGAGAAATATTGTTGCCAGAGTTGTAGATATAATAAAGATGTTAGGTAAACAAGCTCTTTCTTTTCGTGGACACAGAAATGAGTCAGCATATTCTCTTCGTGATGAAACAGAAAATCATGGAAATTTCTTGGCTACTGTGCAGTTGATGGCAAAATATGATCCTATTATGGCTTCTCATGTTTCCATGGTGAAGGAAAAGTCTGAACAACGATGTGAAAGATTGGAAAAACAAAGAAAGGCGCAAAGTAAAGGTCGTGGTAGTCTTGTCACATTCTTGAGTAAAACAATCATCTCTTCTCTGACCCAAATTATGAAGAATATGATACAGGAAAAAATTACTCAAGAAATTGCTGAGGCCAAGTATTATTCCATACAAGTAGATTCAACCCAGGATATTTCATCAATTGATCAATTTAGTATTGTTATTCGATATGTACTAAATGGTACTATCCATGAACGACTACTTGCAATTGTTCCAAGCAATGATGGTACAGGGCAGGGACTTTTTGACCTATTAAATGAAACATTACAACATCTTGAAATAGATCCGAAAAACTGCTTATCAGATAGCACAGATGGCGCTGCAAGCTACCGTGGACAATATAATGGCTTACAGAGTAAAATTGCTGATGTAGCTGATCAGCATGTTCATGTATGGTGCTATGCCCATGTACTCAATTTAGTAGTTACTAAAACCACGAAGTGTTGTGTACCAGCAGTTTCCTTCTTCAATTTACTCCAGAATTTAGCAAAATTTGTGAAGGTATCATATAAGCGAATGGCCATCTGGATTGAAGTTGTTGGACATCATCTGGGGAAAGAAAAGATGAAACGATTAAAGCTAATTGGTGAAACCAGGTGGTCAGGGAAGTCCAATGCAGCAACTACTATATTTCGAAATTTTGATGAGATATGTATCAGTAATTTTGTGGATCTTCTGACATGTTTGTCCATTACTCAAAGCTCTAACAATTTTGATGCAAAAACAAAACAGGAGGCAAATGTTTTACTGTCTAGCCTTCTAGAATTTCAAACAATATTGACAGCATTCACATACTTATATATCTTTCAAATTACAGCCCCTTTGTCAAGCTATCTACAGACAAGTGGCTTAAATATGTTTACTGCATGGAATATGGTAGAAAAATCCATTACAGATTTGAAGAAAAGATCAAGAGAATTTGATAAAGTATATAGTCAGGCTTTGAAATTTGCTAGCAAATGCAATGAGCACATTGCACAATTCAATAATGAAGAAAATCAAACAGTGAAAATTTATTTTGTAAAAACTGAGTTACCAATCAAGAGGAAACATAAAACAAAGAGAATAGCAGATGAACTAGCTGCTGATGGAAAAAAAACATCTGATTCTTTGTCAGACTATCGTGTACATGTGTTCAACTTGATAATGGATCGTGTTGTACAATCACTGGAATCCCGTTTCATTGACCATAGACAACCATATAAGGATATGTCATGCCTCGATCCCTCAAATTATGAATATATTACTAAAAATGGTCTTGAAGAAGAAACATTGGAAGGTATTCTTGAGCTTGCTCCAGGGATAAATAGAAGTGAAGTAAAATTAGAATTGCAGTCTTTTGCATCGAACTTTGAAATATTTAAGCTTTTGCTGAATGATGATAATGCAGAGAGCAGCAGTAAAATGAATTCATGCTCTAAATATTGAGGCAATTGTCCATCATGTGTTCTGTATATTCTTGCATCAAACATACTTAATGACAAGGCATATGATAATCTTTACCAAATGTACAAAGCTATATGTACACTGTCTGTGACTCAAGTTCAGTGTGAACGGGCATTTTCTAAGCTTAAAATAATAAAAACAAGATTATGAAATTCTTTGTCGGAGGAGAATCTGGAAGCATGCTGCATACATGTTGATGTCTATAGAAAAGGTCATGTTGGATGAGTTAGACATGGAAACTATAATAGACCGATTTGCAAACTCGAGTAATGAACTTAAAAAGCTACTCTTAGTATAGCATGTATGTATGTATGACGTATGTATGTATATGCAGGCAGTACTTGTAAAATATTTGTACTTATTGGTAAAATAAATTTATAAAAAAATATTAACTTTTTTTTATTTAAACAAAGTTAACTCATAAATAGGCCTATTAGGATAGGACTGGAATTGAATTATGTAATGGGGTTATGGGCCCCCTGACCCCTTTGGCAGACAAAATTTTATGAGCCAGTCCGCCACTGGTCATCGGGCGGTAGATGTAGTGTATTTAGATTTTCAAAAAGCGTTTGACACCGTACCGCACAAAAGACTCATTGGAAAAACTAAGGCTCATGTAATCAGGGGTGTAGTAATAAATTGGATAGAAGAATGGGTGCGAGGTAGGAAACAGAGGGTGGTCGTTGATGGAGCGGAGTCGTCTTGGGTTAATGTAGCGAGCGGCATTCCTCAGGGTTCTGTATTGGGCCCCTTGCTTTTTCTTATATATATTAACGATTTAGATGTCGGCCTAGTCAGTACAGTTTCAAAATTTACGGATGACAAGAAGTTGAGTGGTAGGGCAATTAATGATGAAGATAGAGCGAAAAAACCAAGAAGATCTGAACAAAATCGTTGATTGGTCAGAGCCTTGGCAAATGAGATTCAACGTCGATAAGTGCAAAATCTTACATATAGGTTCGCGTATAGGTAATTTTGCGTATAGTATGTCAGGGAAGGAGTTGACAAGCGTAGAACAGGAAAAAGATTTAGGAGTTATAGTCACTGGTGATTTAAAAGTGGAGAAACAAAGTAGAGCAGCTGTCAACAAGGCGAACAAGGTACTAGGTTTTATAGCTCGGAATTTTGAGTATAAATCGCGCGATATTATTGTTCCTCTTTATAAATCATTAGTTAGACCCCATTTGGAGTACGCGATCCAATTTTGGAATCCGCATATGCGCAAAGATGTAGACAAAATCGAAAGAGTTCAAAGACGAGCAACTAAGATGATTCCGTCGTCGCTTAGGTCGAAGTCGTACGAGGATAGGCTTAAGGAGTTAAAATTGACTACACTCGAGACGAGGAGGCTAAGGGGTGATCTAATCCAGGTTTTTAAAATTATGAATGGGTTCGATAACGTAAATAGAGATAGCTTTTTCGAAATATCACAGTATAATAGGACTAGAAATAACGGGTGTAAGTTGACAATAGAAGGTTCGAGACAGCAGTTGCCAGAAACCTTTTTACGCATAGAATAGTAAATAGCTGGAATAATTTGCCGGTAGAAATAATTAGTAGCACGTCTATAAACATATTTAAAAATCGATTAGACGCATATGTCGATAGATTGGGTATAGTTTAAGGTAGTAAAATTAAGGTTTTTGTGGTTAGGAATCCACGTAGAATTGTAGATCCCCCTCCGCCACCACGGAGGACATGCACAATACACAACTACAACCACAGTTAGGTAGACCAGCCATGAGTGGATGCTAAGGTCTTTGTTGGTCTGAAACCTTATAATACACACACACACACACACACACACACACACACACACACACACAGAAGCTAAGGCTAACAAAGATCCTAAGATCCACTCTAAGGTTAGCCCAAGAGAAAGAAGAGAATAGATAGTTAAAAGAAGAGAATAAGGGATTAAGTAAGTAGCAAAACTTATCATTCGTGGGTTAACATTCATTCAGAAAAAGAGAGAGAAAGACTCACCATCATCATCCACCGGCCACTGCCGACAAGTCGGAAAAATAATCGAAGAGAATAGTAAAGGGGTGAAAGATGAAAAGAAGTAAAATAAGAACGCTTACAAACCATGCAAACACAGCCTTAACTCAAAGAAACACTGTCATACCATGCAAACTACAGACATGCAAGTAAAGAGAGGATGAGAAAAAAAGTATGAAGAGTATAACAAAAAGTGGGTTAGTTTACGCTACGAGCTACATATAAGTTCATGTTAGACTAATTATTTTTTTATTTTTTTTAATAATATAAATTTAACGCTGGCATATCACAAGCTGGCATCAATCGTCAACAGACTCAAACTTCGACTACCACCCCCGGAGCTCCTGTTGTTATTTTTTATTTTATTGGGTTCAGAATCCCAGCTGAGCCGTGAACGGCCAAGCTCTGAAGGGCCAGTTTAACCTACAGCCCAAGTTAAGCTAGACTAAAAACTTACGGACTTGGAGGTCATATTAAGTCCTACCTCAGGGTTGCTGACTCGATGTGGGCCTACCTTAGGCCTCAGTTGTATAAAATTAAGATAAAAAACAAAAGGGGCACTATTTATGATCTTCTTTCTAAACCTTGCAAACAACAACACAACCTGCACCATTGCACGATGCAACAATCTTGTATCTAAACAACCAAACTGAATTGCAAGAGAGCTCTCTATAAGACCACGCCCTGTAAGTGCCGCATTCAACAAACGAGTAGAAAGGACGCGTAGTGCCCCAAAAAAATGATGCCACAAGAGTGCCCAAACACTGATGCCACAAGAGCCCCAAAATGCTAGCTCTAAATTAAGTGAATTTTTCACTAACCTTACAATTATGAGATGGATATATACACACCTTAACTTAATATATACAAGCAATGCTGCATCAATCAGTTTAGTCATCATATCGCCTTGGGACAACAATGGCTCTTCCTCTTCTAGATTTTCTAACACTCCCCACCGAAGAGGCATTGTTGTCATTACCTTCTGCAAATTTAGCCAAGCCTTCCTCAAGAGACTGTAATTCAAATGTTTCATCTTGACTGTCCGTGTTTTTGCTGATTTCTAAAGCATACAGTTTTTGTATAGGTCTCTTTAATTTTCCTCCTGACGTCTTTACCAGTGCAGACCTAACTAAATTGTCTTTGCCAACAAACAACTCTTCAATTATGCCAAGCTTCCAGCATTGCCTTGGTCTTTCATCCCCAATCGTTACCACTTCTCCCACCTTGATACAATTTGCATTGGAGCCCTTTACATTGCCTGATGGGTAATAATTGAGTTCTGGCAAGTATTCTATCTGCCACCTCTTCCATAACTGATCTTGTAGCTCTTCAAAGTACTTGAACCTTCTGGTTAACTCTTCTTGAGTGCTCTGGATAGGCTGTAAGTCTTCTGGCAAACTGGGGCTTGATGTTAATCGTTTAGCACAAAGAAAATGATTTGGTGTCAATGGCTCTGCATCCTGCATACTGTTATAAACAAAGGTGATAGGCCTACTGTTCACCATTGCTTCTACTTCACACAAAACAGTGCAGAATTCTTCTTTGCTCAAATGAGCATTAGCTAAAAGTTTCTTTAATGGACACTTTACACTTCTCACTAGCCTTTCCCAAAATCCTCCCCACCATGGTGCTCTCTCAACAATAAACTCCCACTGTACCCCATGGTGTGAAAAATAGAATTGGAATCCCTCCTCTTTTAGCAAGAACCAAACTTCTTGGAGTTGCTTTGCAGCCCTTTTGAAGATTTTTGCATTAACCGATATGATTTTATTTGGGAAACCCCTTCTGTTCACAAACCTTTAAAAGGCCAAAAGAAATACACCACTACTTAAGTTGCTTACCAACTCTAAGTGGATTGCTCTGGTGGTAGCACATGTGAAAAGACATATATAACCTTTGTTAGACTCCCCTTGCTCATACACATAGACTGGACCTGCAAAGTCTACTCCCACTACATCAAATGGGGCAGTATAGACTATAGACACACCGTTCTCTTGGAAGTGGAGCCAACTTTTCATAATAAGGCTTTGCACTCCAACGCTTGCAAATCACACATTTATACAAGACCTTTTTTACTACATGTCTAATTTTGGGAATCCAAAACTGTTGTCTGATCTCTATTATCACTTCTCTAACTCCAGCATGTAACAACTTATGATGCGTATCCAGGATCAAAAGTTCCACAAAGTGCCCCCACAGAAGGTAACAAAATTGGATGTCTTTTCTCCTCTGGAAGCCCAGAAAACTGTAGTCTACCTCCTACTCTCAATAAGTCCTGATCCAAAAACACATCCAAACCCTTGAGAACAGAATGTGTTGGCAGAACCTGTAATGGACTGCTGATGAGCATTTCCCTCTCTTCACCAAATATTTCCTTCTGCACATATACCACCCAGTATTGCCTGGTTTGCTGAATCTCCTCACTGTTCAGAATTCCTTCCCTTCTTGTTTCTCCCTTAATGTTGTTTGTAAATCTATATACCCATGGTGTCACTCTTAACAACCTTTTCAGACTGCTAATGTCCTCAAGCCTCAATATGGGGTCCTGCTGCATAACTTGACAACTGTTCACAGTGCATTTTTTCATTTCACTCACCCATTCTTCTTGAGCCTGGCATTCTCCTACAATAGGCTGATTAGAAGGCCAGTTTTCACTTCCAAGTTTTAGCCACTCTGGCTCATTCCACCACAAACTTGACTGTGCAAGATCTTTCACTGAAATTCCTGGTGTTGGTAAATCAGCTGGGTTTTGGGTGCCTGAACAATACTTCCATTGCTTGGGATCTGTGTGTGCTTGAATTTCCTCCACCCTATTGGAAACAAATGGTTTCAATTTCCTTGCCTGGCTTCTTAATCAGTGCCAAACTATAGTGGAGTCTGTCCAATAATAGCTTGGAATTTCATAGAGGGCCAAAGACTTTTGCACTGTAACTGCAAGCCGACTAACAATAACTGCACCCATCAATTCCAACCTTGGAATAGAAAGCCTTTTCAAAGGTGCTACTCTGCTCTTTGCAGCAACCAACCTGCAACTTACTTCCTCTTTGAATGTGCCTCTTATATAAATACAAGTTGCATAGGCTTCCTCACTTGCATCACAAAAGATGTGTAGCTCCAAATTGTCTGGACTATTGTTCAACTCTCAAAAGTACCATCTTGGGATTTCAATGTCTCCAAGATGTGCCAATTCTTTGAACCAATATTTCCACCTTACCACCATATGATCAGGTAACTCTTGGTCCCAACCAAGTCCAATTTCCCAGAGGCTCTGAAACCAAATTTTTGACTTTATCACAAATGGAGCCAGGAATCCAAGAGGATCAAAGACCTTTGAAGCCAAACTAAGAGCTGTACGTTTTGTCCACCTTGTCTCATTCTCAGCCAGCTCTACTAAAGATTTCCCATTGAAGGTAAACAAATCCTCTCCTTGCTACCAAACAATGCCTAGCACCTTTGTGTCTATTGCCCACAACTCCTTAATACCAGAATCCTCAATACTTTCTGCTGCATCAGGTACTACACAGGACTGACTCAAACTGTTGTAATTGAGAATGATTGGTCTGCCATTTTCTAAGCTCCATGCCAGCCTCCCTGAATATCTGTTTAGCCATTTCTGTATTATCCACGGAACACTAGGGCATATCATACTCTGGGTTCAGGGTTGAAATTTTGGAAAAACAAAGTGGCTAATATGTATTCCTATGTAAAAATTAATTCTAAGATAGGTTTATTATTTGCAACTTTTCCGATCATTTTCATGGCCAAAATCGCGATTTTTTATTTGAAGGCTGCCTAACGCAGCCTTAGGGTACCCAAACCAAAGCGTGCAGCTGTTCTGCATATGATTTAGTCTAAAAGCTGCTTTTCTGACCTCATCTTTGCTCTCTTGCGTGTTTCAACATTCTGGGTGCTGAAAAATGTTTAGATTTCACGTAAAACTTAAGAATTTTAAGTTTTTCTTCAAAGAATAGGCGCGGCTCACCAGCTCTACTCTGATCGAGTAGAGGGAGACTTGCCACCTCCACGTGTAGGTTTACACGCCTGTTCTTCCTGGATACCTGAAAAGCGTGGCCTCATAAGATCTTATGAGGACTTTCAGCTCTTATGAGCATTAACGATGGCGTCAGCCTCTTCATCAGCCACTCGAACCTGAAAAGCTCTTAAGTATGTCCTGCTTCGATCTGAACACTGGAAGCATTTCTCGATGGTCTATCCTGGCTCTCACCAACCCATCTCTCCTCTCGTGACAGTACACAGCTTGGGAAGCAGTTGAGACTTCCTGTACAGCTCTCTCGCAGGACTGAGTATGAACAGAGAAAGCGTCCACGTTGAGTGGAATTTTCCTGAGATCCTCGAGCTCAGTCAAAGTCATCTTGCAGGTGAAAAAAGGCTCGTAAATATTCTCTGATTCCCAGTTGATGAGATCCTCAGGTGAAGTGGCTTGCAGATTGATTTTTGGATTTTTATGGGGCCTCACTGTCGTATCACCAAAGTCTCTTCCTTCTCTGATCTTCTCTATCTGGCTCACAGCAAAAGCTCTCTGATGCTCATCCTCACTGCACAGGAATGAAGCCAGGATGTTTTTAGGATGTGCGTGGTAAGCTCTTCTTATCACTGCAGCAGAGATGATGTTCCTGACCTTGGTAGTCTGGTGCCTCAGCAGCCTCA
The DNA here is from genome assembly GCA_023014485.1 of Bathynomus jamesi. Classification (NCBI taxonomy): domain Eukaryota; kingdom Metazoa; phylum Arthropoda; class Malacostraca; order Isopoda; family Cirolanidae; genus Bathynomus; species Bathynomus jamesi. Next base: position 1,001,394 of record JAJOZX010000840.1, read on the forward strand.
AGCTTGAAAAAACGTGTGCAGGACCAAATTTGAGGTGGTGCTTCACTTTGATGTCGTAGTACATTTTGAAGTAGAAGTTAAGGCAGAACTTCACGAGGACCTCGAGCCTCCTCAACACCTCCCCCTTCAGTCCGTGCTCCCTCATCCACAACAGCACGATGGCCTGTGCAGTAGTGAGCCACCTGGATTGGTTCAGAGGTCCGCACTTGAGACCAGCCAACTGTGAACTGAGACTTCCAGACTTGATGGCTTTGATCAGAAGATAGCAGTTGTGCTGGTCTGTGGAGAGAGATTTGACTATCTCTACTGGCAGCTCTATGATATCTTCAGTTCCTTCCACTGGTTTGAAGTTGAAGTTGACCTCAAGTTCATTCACTTTCTCAAGAAGTTTTCCAATAGGCCCACTGAAGCCTGACCGGGGAGTTACAGGGCCGTCCAGCTTGATGATTAAGTGCCTCAGGGGGAGCTCGTTCACATGGAGCTGACAGATCATCCAGTGGCACTTGCGACCCAGCATCTTCTCCAATAGGGCTATGGCGCAGACCACCCCGTGTTAGTGTTGGTAGAGTCTCCTCCAATCATTACAAGGCTCTCGTCAGCTCCGTGATCCAGAAGCCACTCAAGCAGGCCCTGAGCGATCTTATGAGCAGGCTTTTCTCCTTCCTGAGGTTCGTCGGGAGTGAAATGGAAGAGGTACTTTCCTTGAGGCTCCCACGTGATAGTGTAATGCTCCTCGATCACTTTGCCAGGATGAAATCTCCCTGTCACTTCGTCATATTTCAACACCTTTGTGTTCCTATCCTGCTTGCCATCAAAGAATATCCCAGAGATCTTCTCCCCTCTGACCTCTGCGTGAGAGCTTCAACTGATGAGGCCATTACTTCCTCCTTGGCCCTCCAGACTTTCATGGCATCTATGGCCAAGTAAGCCTTGTCTTTGGAAAGATGACCGGCCTTGATGAGGTCGTTCAGGAAGCCAGTGGCAACTGCAGCTGCCGGAACATTTGCCACCCTGTACCTCAAAGCTGCTGAAGCTGTCCCTTGGATCTTCTTGTAGTTTCGTGTAGCAGAAGTTGGAGTTTCGGCAGGTACTTCAGCGGGAACGTCCATAGGAGCTTTAGTAGCCTCAGCATTGCCAGAAGCTTCTTTTGCAGCTTCTTCCAAGTTTGGCTCTTCGTCCTCCTCGAAGTCTTTCATGAGAAGCTCCTCATTAGTAGCTTCCTCTTCTTCCTCTTCACAGCAGAAGCTTCTTCAGCCTCCTTCCTCTTCGCTGCTTTGATCTGTCTCCTTCTGTCTTCGAAGTCTACAGAAGACATCTGGATTCCTGAAACTTCTGAAGTCTTCACTCTCTGGTAGTACAGCCACTGAAGGTCCAGTTTAGGAATCTTCACCTTCAAAGGACAGTTACAGTTCACATGGGCCTTGAGGGAGCATCCTGAGCATCCACTCCCCTCTGAACCGCACAAGAAGATCTGATGCTTGCAAACGCAGACTTCACAGAGTTTATCCAGATCAGCCATCCTCTTCTCCTGGGTAGCAGACTTAACTCTCCCGTTCACAACGTCCGTCATCTCCTTCCATTTCAACAAGATCTTATATGTGAGCGATTTTTCCGTGATTGTCACAGGCGGGGAGAACTTTACATTCGACTTCCTCCACTGAGTCATCACGAGTGAAGCCAGCTCGTCAGTCATCTCTCAGATACGGTATTTAGACCTTTGGATGTCATGAATGAGAAACTTTTCCTCCTGCAGACGAATCCCTCTCTGAAGAACGGCTCTCCAAGTCGGCACCTCGCTGGGAATGAACTCCTTCACCGGGCCCACAACATCCGAGAGCTTTGAACCTGACATTTTCCTGGTTTTGGGGGCAGATTCGGCCATCACGTCTAGTCGGTGCTTATTCTTGCTCTTGTCCAATCTGTAACAAATTCATATCAGTATGTTTAGTGTTCTTTCGCCATAAATATAGACAAGGAATATAATTTTTGGTTATAATCAGGGTTGCCAACCGGCATTTTTACTTACCAAATTAACCTAAATTTGGTAATGAATATTTATTTTGGTAATAGAAAACTGAATTTGGCATTGCAAATTTAATTTAAAATTGTAATAATGGTGTAACATAAGCTAAACCCTTTGTCATTCAGTACCATTTAATTTTAGCGTAGGTTCATTTTTTTACTTGAAATATGCATAGGAGGTATATATAGGGTGATCGAAAAGTCTCTCCGCAGTAGTAATAAGATATTTACTTTATTGAAGTTAGATATTTTAATGAAAATTGTACGATATCGTGAACTCTTTAACAAAATATTGGCGATGTCTAGGCTAGTCTAAGCTAAGTCTTGCTACGTTACTCTAAACAGGTAACAATGATATGTCATTACATTTATAGAATTCTTATATCTCCTTATGTAAAATTTCAATAAAGTAAATATCTTATTACTATTGCGGAGAGACTTTTCGATCACCCGTATAAGCATTTTTAGCAATCTTTTTTTGTAGGAACATTTCTAAATGAAATAATTTATGTGTCCATTAGTCAACAAAGGTCTAATAAGGTAATTAGTGGGTGGTAGTTAATACTCTCTCTCTCTCTCTCTCTCTCTCTCTCTCTCTCTCTCTCTCTATATATATATATATATATATATATATATATATATATATAAAGTACATAAAAACAATCGTAATGAAAAATTCATTTCATGTATCCAATTGGACACACGTGTTATCATAGACAGAAATTTACCCTATGAAAACTTTGTGTCCATTTCGAAACGAACTTTGAATAAAGTCTTTTCTTCACAGTTATTAAAAATATTACTTAAACAAAGTAAACAGGGAGCTTCCTTAATACTTCTAGAATGAAATTATAGTCAAAACAAATATAATAATGGTGATTAAACTCAGGAAAATTACAAAAAACACTTACCGGAAAAAATGGCGTCCACTCACTTCTACTTCACAATTATAACTGGCGTAATTACTCAGAGCCATCTATTGAGAGAATGTTGAACTTCGCCTTCTGCGTTCAAATGGTTACAAAGATTCAAATGGAGCAGATTTTCTTTCTTATGTATGTATGTATTAAACCTGTGTAAGAGTTAAGCAAAATTAATGTCTAAATGGCAACAAATTACGACAAAGGGTTAAAAATATGAGATTGTGTTCAATTGAATATTCGGCATTTCAACATAGAACAGAAAACCGCAATTTTGAACATGATAACACGATTTTTGGGAAAAGTTGCAGAAAGGAAACCCCTATTAGAATTAAATTTTACATAAAAGTACATATTAGCCAGAGTGAAATTCGGAATCGGAAAAGTATGATATGCCCTAACGGAACACAGCAAATCATCAACAAAAATTTTTCCTTATGTGTTCAATAGTGTTAGGATAGACTTCAGAATATTTCTTAAAATGGTACAGCATAGTAGCTGCCAACAGAAATGGACTAGAGCTGAGGCCAAACAACACTGACTTCATTCTATATGCTTGAACCTTCGGTTCATTTTCCGACAAGTCTTTCGTATCCACCCACAGATACCTTACTGCATCTCTGTCCTCTGGTTTTAACTTTATCCGCAAAAAGGCTTGCTTCACATCTGCAGTCAATGCTACTCTACCAAACTTGAATCTCAGTAACAAGGGAAATAAATCTGCGTTTAAATTTGGCACAGCATCCAAACAGTCATTCAAGGACACACCACCTTTGTCCTTCGCTGAGCCATGAAAAACTACCCTCAGTTTGGTGGTAGTTTTGTCTCGCCGTACCACTGCATGGTGTGGCAGATAATGTGCCTCCTGGCTCACCAGCTCACCTGGCACCCTTTCGGCATAGCCCTCCTTTACATAGCTTAGGATGGCCTCATTGTATTCAATTAAGAACTCCTAATTTTTTCTTAGCCTGTGCAATGAAGTCTCCAACTTCCTATTAGCTAGCTGAAGGTTTGAACTGGGTTTGCAAGAATCCTTCCAAGGGAGGCCAACTTCATAGCAACCATCTCTAAACCCAATCCCCTTTTCAAATTGTTCTAAAACATCACTGTTCACTGTACTTGCCTGCTTCTCCTGTTTGTCCTTTCTGCCAATGGATTCAAGTTCCCAAAAGGCTTTCAAATGCCTTTCCAAACATAGCTGTTCTCCTCAATCTTAACAAAAAGAGCTTTAACCTCCATTTCATTGCAATAGCTACCATGTAGCATCCAGCCTAGCTTACTTTCAATAGCTACCGGACCTCGAGATGTGCGGACAATATTACTAGTGAGGAAGCCCCAATAATAGTCAGCTCCAATCAAAAGACTAATATCTTCTGTTCCTTCAAACTTATTATTGCCCAAATTAATTCCTTTAACTCGCAATTCTTGGACACATGCCATATCTAAACAAGTAATGACTGGAGCACAAAGTTCCTCAATCTCTACAGCTTGGACCTTGATAGTGGGACCTTGTGGTAACAACCCCTTAACCAGAACTTCTACCTTCTTAACTTTGGTTCGGTTTTGAACGGAACCCCCAAACCTAGAAATTCTTAAATTTTCCCTGTTAAGTTCTTTAAACGTCAATTTTCTGGAAATTCTGATCTTAATAAAGCTACACTGGCTACCACTATCAAACAACACTCTTACAGTAGCTTCTCCATCATTCCCAATTAATAATGCTGCAGCTGTTTGCAATAATCCGCCTTTACTTTTACTCCCTTTCATAGCAGTGGCATGTGCCACTGTGCCACTGATGGCTCTACTTCTGGGGTAGGCCTACTAGGAGTGTTTTTACACAATAATGGCTGATGTCGGCCATGGCATTTTTTGCACAAAATTTTAAACTTACAAAACCTTGCTCTGTGACCTTTCAAAAAACATTTAAAACATGCTGTGGACTTAGTTACCCTGTCCTTTCTCCCCTCAACAGGTAAAGCCTCAGCCACCTCACATTTATATGACGTGTAGTTGCCTTCGCAAAATATGCATTCCTTGATTCCCTTTAATTTATTCTCAGATGATGCATGTAGAGCTGACACTGTACCTGGGCTATTCCTTTTTGTAGAAACTTTGGTGCTGTGCATGCCTTTGTCCCCATGTTTAACATCCCAGTGTGCAAACTCAATTCCCTCTCGTCTTGCTAATTCTGTGCCTAAAAGACTTAACATCTGCTGAAGGGGGATGTACACATGTTCTGTAGAGTGTCCTCTACTTAATTCAAGCAAAATTGAGCTAGGCAATTTAGACTCCAGTATAGTAACCAACATTATACCATACCTTTCCATTCCTACACCCAAGTTGTCCAGGGACCTAGTTCTAACTTCAAATTCATCATATAACTGCCGTAACACCTTGACACTATTGGGATTATTAACAGGAGGTATAGCTAAAAGTTCACGGAGGTGGCTTTTAATTAAGATCTCTGGTTTACCAAACCGTTTCTTTAATATATCCCAAGCCACATTATAATTAGCTTCTGTTAATGCTAATCCTGCTGTTGTCTTTATTGTCTCCCCTTCCAAGAGGGACTGCAAATAATTAAACTTCTCCACCGCACTTAACACTTGACTAGAATGAACTGTTGATTGAAAACTGTCTGCCCATCCTTGCCATTCCTGAATACTCCCAGAAAATGTTTTGAGTACAAGCCTCGGTAATTGAACTGCAGATCTGTTAACCTTAACTTCACAAACACCATTTGTTGAGTGTTGTGTTTCATTATTAGACCTGGTCTCTAACTGTACTGAGCTGCTAAACTCTTGCTCGGTGGCATACTTAAATTATATCATCAATAATCTCTTCAAAGTAAATTATGTTATTTTCTATTTCATCCTCTTCTATAAGAACCTCAATTTTAACATTTACTTCGCTTAGAGCAACCTTTTTAGTTTCTAATATGGAAAGCTGCGCAGTGCGCAGTCACTAAGCTTAAATCCTCTTGCTATATGGCAGAATCTATAATGGCAACGACCTTTGTAATTAGACCTTTGTAGGCGCTTCTCCTTTTTTTAAATTTGTTCAATTCAGCTGCACTCATCTTCAATGCAAACAGCAATTGGGCTCAATGCCAAATAAGCTGAATTGGCAAAAATACTTAACCAAACTGATCAAACTCAAATTTTGCTTTTTTTCAAATAAACTGAATTGCTTGGTTGGGGTACTGACCAACCACCAGTATGGAATACCAAATTTTCCACCCAAGTAACTGGCGCACTGAAGTCTGCAACCTTCGCCTACGAACAATAAACCAAAATTAACCAAACCGGTAAAATGTAGGCCCAAAACAACGACAGACTAGTGGCCAAGTTTCGTAATTGGGCGACCAAACTTTCTACCCTGGAACCTTAACTCAGTTACGCTCAACCCGTTCAGGCCTAACTTGGGCTACAATTTGCACAATCAGAACTTTGCCGAAAAATAGTCACTGACTCAGTCTTGGGCTAGAATCCGGTTCCGAAGGACCATGTTATTTTTTATTTTATTGGGTTCAGAATCCCAGCTGAGCCGTGAACGCCAAGCTCTGAAGGGCTAGTTTAACCTACAGCCCAAGTTAAGCTAGACTAAAAACTTACGGACTTGGAGGTCCTATTAGGTCCTACCTCAGGGCTGCTGACTCGATGTGGGCCTACCTTAGGCCTCAGTTGCATAAAATTAAGATACAAAACAAAAGGGGCACTATTTATGGTCTTCTTTCTAAACCTTGCAACACCAACACAACCTGCACCATTGCACGATGCAACAATCTTGTATCTAAACAACCAAACTGAATTGCAAGAGAGCTCTCTATAAGACCACGCCCTGTAAGTACCGCATTCAACAAACGAGTAGAAAGGACGCGCAGTGCCCCCCCCCCCAAAAAAAAATGATGCCACAAGAGTGCCCAAACAATGATGCCACAAGAATCCAAAAATGCTAGCTCTAAATTAAGTTAATTTAATTTTTCACTAACCTTACAATTATGAGATGGATATATACACACCTTAACTTAATATATACAAGCAATGCTGCATCAATCAGCTTAGTCATCATATCGCCTTGGGACAACAATGGTTCTTCCTCTTCTAGATTTTCTAACACCTGTTGCTAATTGTGTTATTATTTTAAACGACGTTAATATTTTTAAAATGCCTATCTAAACGGTTTTTAAATATATTAACGCTGGTAGAGTTCACGACGGAAGCGGAATATTATTCAATTTATCAATTATTTTAAACGTAAAAAGTTTTTAGCGATGTTTGTAATTAAACGCCTACCACGTAATTTAAATCAGTTATTACGAGTATTGCTATTATCGAAAGTGAACAATGTCAGAATTTACGTTATCGATTTTATTAACGATTTTGAAAACTTCAATAAAAAGCTCCCCCCTTAATCTCCTAGTCTCGAGTGGATGCAAGTCTAACTCTTTAATCTATCTTCGTAAGACTTGTTGCGTAGTGACGGGATTAGTTTCGTGGCATGTTGCTGAACCCTTTCCAACCTATCAATATTCTCACACAAATATGGGCACCAAAACTGAACGGCATATTCTTCGATTTAAATTCGAATTTACGCGTTATGAAACCTAACATCCTATTAGCTTTTGCGCCAGACTCAGGCACTTGCTCCTAACTTTAAATCCTTAAATACGCGTACGCCTAAATCTACTTCCTCGTCAACGCTCGCTAACTGTCTAAAATCCATCGTGTACGTGTAATTATTGTTAAGAGAACCTATATGCAAAACTTTACATTTGTCTACGTTAAATTGCATCTGCCATTTATCCGTCCACTCCGTAATCCTATTTACATCGTCTTGAAGCCTATTTCTATTGTCCACGTTAAGAACTTTACTGCCTATTTTAGTATCGTCCGCGAATTTTGACACGTTACTGGTCAAGCCTACATCTATATCGTTAATGTAGAGCAGGGGTCCCCAACCCTGTGCCCGCGAGCACCATGGTGCCCGCCGACCCTTTTGCGTGTGCCCGCCACTGACTGACTACGATTGATAAGTTTTTATTAAAATTTTTAATAAAATGTTAAGTATGTTACATATTTTAAATATTTAGTTACTAAATATTTAAAATATGTAACATACTTAACATTTTATTAAATTTTAGTAGTTAATTACAGAAACAGATGCTCATTTATTTGAAAATAATTATTTCTTTATAAATAAATTGTTATCGTTTTGATAATTTTTCTAAGATTCTTAGTTAGCCCATCCTTATTTTTTTTTGTGCATTATGTTCATTATTTTACATAGGAATTAAATGTTTTTTTTTTGTGTATTATGTTCATTATTAAGTCCAACTATAAATTTGCCTTGAAAAAGTAAATGGTGCCCGCCGCACTACTGGTGGTATTGAATGTGATCTTCGGCACAAAAAGGTTGGGGACCCCTGATGTAGAGTATGAATAGGGACTTTGGGATTATGAGGGACACCGCTACCACATCCAGTCACCCCGATTCCCTACCATTAACAACGACCCTCTGTTTCCTGGCACGAAGCCATTCCTCTAACCAGTTACCTACCTGACCGCGTTTTTCGTGCGTTTTAACCTTCGCAACTAATTTTGTATGCGGAACTGTATCGAACGCTTTTTTAAAGTCTAGATAAATAATGTCAGCCGCTGTATGGCTATTGTATTCGCGCATTATTTCGTTATAAAACTCTAACAAATTAGTTAAACGATTTATGGCGTCGAAACCCATGCTGGCTACTACTAATGAAATCGCGACTTTCTAAGTGGTAGACGATACGATCCCTAACTACAGATTCCAAAAGTTTACCAACAATTGACGTTAAGCTAATAGGCCTATAATTGTTAGCTACTGTGCGGTCGCCTTTTTTAAAAATGGGCGTAACGTTAGCTAATTTGAAGTCTTCAGGAATAATCTCCGCTTCCAATGACTTAAAAATTTATCGATATAATGAGCACTCTCACCCTCGTAAACAGTTATTATCGTCCACGTCGGGGACATTATTTACGTCTTCTATCGTAAAAACTGTCGCAAAAGAATTGTTAAAAATACCCGCCATCGCCTGAGCGTTAGAAGTCAAAGCGCCGTCAGCGTCCACTAGAGGGCCTATGTTATCTTTTATCGACTTATGATTATTGACGTAGTCAAAAACCTTTCTCGGATTATGTTTACTATCCGCAGCTACAAGTATCTCAAAATTACGCTTAGCACTCCTAACAGATTTTTTAACCTGACGTCTAAGCTCGATATATCTATTAAAATTAGCTACCGTGCCATTGCGCTTATTAAGGCTATACGCTCTGTTACGCTCGTTTATGAACTCGCCTATTTCCCTAGTTCACCATTTGGGTCTACCATGATTTCTGGCGCGCTTGGGCATACGCAGAATAAACTCCCTTTCGATATTCAAAAAACTTTCTTTAAACGCCTCCCAATGAAAATTTGGGAGCAAGTATAGTTTACGCTCCTATGTGGTGCCTCGGGTCCGAACAAAAGCCCCCTAGGACAAAAGCCCCCTGGACAAATTGCTGGGTAGGGCAAGTCAGGTGTCACATCTAATCTGAAGCATCAGTTCCACTTCAGCCACCGTGGTGTTAAGGTTATGGGCTGTTAGTTTGAATCTACACGTCTGTCAGTTAACCATTAGTTATATTCTCTGAATGACTTGGAAAATCAGTCTCTCTTCAACCACCATGGAGATCATCAAGAACAATAAAGGAGGTTCCAAACTGTGTGCAGAAGGCTACTTATACACCAAGAAGAGTTCCAACAGTACACGAATACGCTGGGAATGTTCTCAGAGGAAAGCACTTTCTTGCAAAGGTTGTGCTCATACAGATTTGGAGGTGAAGGAACTTCTTTCTGTGACTGAACACGGCCACGACCCAGAGCCTAACAAGGTGAAGGCAGCTAAAGTGAAGAACACCATAAAGAACGGTGCTTTGACCAACAGGGGCAGACCTTCACATATCGTTGCAGACGCTATATGTCAACAACCACATTAGGTTAGGTCACTTGAATGCCCTTGACGATTGGTTAGGTTAAGTCATGATATTTTCGTTAAAAACACATTAATTATTTAAAGTGCTCTAACATTTTTGTTTTTCATTTCTCCAAAAGAAGAAAGCTATTTTTTAAATCAGTGACCAAAACTCTATTAGTCTACCGATTTTCATTAAAATTCGCTGCTAGCCCCCAAACGGAAAAGATCCTAAAGCAGGACTGTTCGGAGGCCAATGTCCTAGGGGGGTTTTGTCCTAGAAGGCTTTTGTCCTAGAGGGCTTTTGTCCTACACTCATGGCGCCTAGTGTAGTTTACGTTCCCCTACATTATCCCAGTGTAGTTTGCGTTCCCTAACTTTGTCCGCGTATACCTAATCAAATAAAACGTTAAAACTAACGAAAATATGGATCACCTGAAGATCAGGGCCCCCAGCCTTCTTTAGTTAGCCTTATAAGGTTAACTAACGAAAATATCACCACCTAAATCCAACCAATCGTTAGGTCAACTGTACGCCCTTGACGATTGGTTAGGTTAGGTCGTGATATTTTCGTTAGTTAGCCTTATTAAGCTAACTAAAGAAGGCTGGGGGCCCTGATCTTCAGGTGATCCGAAAATATTATGACAACCTAACCAATCGTCAGTTTATATATATATATATATATATATATATATATATATATATATATATATATATATATATATATGTTATACAGAACGACTGTCCTACGCAATATTAATTAAAACTGAAATAGTTACGACGAATTTTATACAAAAGTACGCCCCTATTCTTGAATGTCCTATAAGAGCAGGCTCTCGCCTATATCTTAATGATTAACGCAAGCAGCAACCTAATCTTTTCTAAGCACCTAAGTAATTGCCCAAAACTTGGAAAAACATCAATTATACAAGAGCAGGTGCTCGCACATGTTGTAATAATTGACGAAAAACATCATTATAATGTTAAGGCAGGTAGTCTTTCCAATTAAAAGCGCTCAGATGCACTTTCGTGGCGCCTCCCGCTTGCTAATTGCCTGTGAACCTTCCGAGCTAAAATCTCACATCCGTTACGAAACCCTTGACTGTGGGAATTCCAAATTCTCTTGGTCTCACGGTGGTTCACCGCTCTGACGTATGTGAGAGTGGATTCCTTCCCATATAAGGAGGGATCCAGCCATTGAAGGACAGATTCTAGATTTTGAGTAGCTCTCAGCCAGACTTTGGGTAGAGCTCAACTCACCTGGGTCTCCGCGGGTAACGAGGGTGCGAGTTACCTCGTATGCATTAGATTTGCTTCGAGACGATTTTAGAACGGACTTTGAGGGAATAAAGTCCTAGAAGGAAATCGATCTTAACTTGCTTTATAGCGGACCTAGAACGGAACAGAGAGGTTGCTTTCAAGAAGAGGGCCGTTTAACTTTGAATTAACATAACTTACCCCTGGGTGAAGGGTGAATTTCACCTACTTCAATTAGGGAACGAGCTTCGTATCGGAATATCGGTATTGATGATCTGACTGAAGGAAACGCCAGCAGACTTAGTTCGTTTATTTCTACGTGACCTTAATTGTCACGCCTAAACTTAAGAATAACTCATTTTATAGCCCGGTGAACTTAATTAAAATACGACTTTGTGAACTCAAAAGTTAAACCATTTACCATAAACTCTCGCCTGTAATCCGCTTATTTTAACTTCATTAAAAAGCCTAAAATTAAAGGTGACTCTTAGTTAATCCCAATTTAATTAATCTAAACTCGACGAGTGGAACAGGGGTTAAGGAAAGCTCCGGATCCTGCAAGTGATCCCCCCGTAGGAGTCAGCGCGCACTCTGTGGAAAAGAGTACTTCTATTGTACTTGAGGGTTAAAACTCAGCGGGTTAGGTTAAGTCGTAATATTTTCGTTAGTTTTAACGTTTTGTTTGATGGATTCATTTAAAAAAAATCTCCTAAAGATCTTTTGACCTAGTGTAGTTTGTGTCCCCTTTGGCGTCAGAGGGAGTAAACTACACTTGCTCCAAAATTTGCGTCATTACCCATAAATAAATTATCCCAGTCCACTACTCTCATCCTGTCCGCAAAACTATCAAAATTAGCCCTACGAAACTCAGGGACTTCTATTACGTTACTATCTTTACTGTTTTCTATCAATAGCTTAAACCTAAGAATTTGGTGATCAGTACATCCCAAACTCTCACCTACTTCCAAACTTTCGACTATATTTTCGTCGCTCGTCATCACCACGTTTAAAATATTGTCACCGCGCAATGGTTCGGTAACCATCTGTCGTAAAAAATTATCTTCCATGAACTCAATCAGTCTCAAACCCTCATCATTACCAGTAGAAGTCTCGTAATTAACGTTAGGGCAGTTAAAGTCTCCGACAATTATACTATCCCGATTATTAATAAAGTTACTAAGAAGCGTATAAAATCTAATTTCGGTGTCGAGGGGTTGAACGGGAGGTCGATATTGCTGCCGGAAAATCTATTTTTAACCTCGATAGCCCTAAGGGAATTACGAATGTAAAACAAAACGCCGCCACCATTCCTATGTAACCTATCATTAGTAAAAAGTTTAAAACCCGCTATATCAAGTTCCTCCAGCAAGTCACGAGTTATGGTATTTAACCATGTTTCGGTTATAGCAACTATATCGTAGGTCCCGGAATAAATTATCGCCTTAAATTCGTTCAATTTATTTCTAATACTACGCGCGTTACCATAAAAGACGTTTAAATTATTTTTTGTCACGGATCAACGTTTTAAACTATTTTTCACGTCGGCCGGCATTTCCCGGACCTACAACGTTTAAAGAGGGCTTCGACCTATACAGCTTTCGAACGTTCTCATCGATTAAGCTACCTTGCCTAGCATTGCCTATTTCATTGAAATGCACCCCCCATCTTTTATATAAAGGCTAGGATCACTAAATTCTGACCACAACTTTACAAAGGGTACATTTTCCTGAGCACAAATCTTTTCTAGCTTAGTGTTAAAAAATATTGTTTTTGACGTAATCCCAAGACCTTGCCTTCAAGGACCTAATTAATCCCCTGTATCTCTCCAAAAGGTCAGGTACTCTAGTATCGGGCCTATACGAGTCGTTGCCCCCTACCATCGTCACCAACATCGAGTGACGGGAGAGGCAACATCAATCCTTTCTACTTCTCCAATTCTGTCAAACCTGGCCCCTGGTAGACAGACCCTCCCTCCTCTTGGTTGGATTCCGTTCAACGAGCTCCTTATCCATATGACGTACTAAGGAGTCCCCAATCAAAATCGTTTCCTCCTCGTTCACATCCTTATCTAACTGGGCGAAAGAGACATTATAACCAAATACTCCATTCCATACCACGCCCCACAGACATCACACAGTACAGAAAACACATACACACACACCTAACTCACAAAGCACTTACACGACTCGGTCCGAATGCGGTCCTAGGTGCGAAGCCACCACCCATTAACAGGTCAGAGATCAGCCTGAGCAGATCGGATCGAGTTAACTTAGCACGATTCCGATGTGGACATTACCCCAACTTACAGACATATAAACACAGACTAGACAACTCCACAGACGACACCTGCCACCTGTGCCAGGACGAACCACAAACAATTGAACACATTATGACAGACTGTACCACTCTAGCACAACAACGAACACAACATAACATCACTAGTGCGCTGAACCTCTGGTCCACTCCGGAGAGGGCGATCGGTTACCTGCGTGCCACCGGCTTGCTCGATCAGGGTGGGCTGATCGGCTAAACAACAACAACTGGGCGAAAGGGTTCGGAACCTCGATAGAGGGGCGGGGGATTCCTATCACCTAACGTACGTGGCCTAGCTCCACCCTTAATTACTCTAAATCCCTTCCCGTCTTGAATCTCGGGCCTACCTTAACCCCTTCCTCAACTCTATCTAACCTTCCCGATAAGCTACCTACATTAGAAACTAGGTTCCTAACTTCACCCTTCAACAGTAGTATAGGTTCGGCCTTCGTCAACTGTAAGCCTACCCCTATCCTCATCAAACGTTGCAAAAGAAACGAACTGATCTCTCGGTAATCTCCATAGGACCGCCGTTGTAATCTTTAAAATCCGTATACCACTGATTAACCCGACACCTAGCACACGACGCTTTCTGCGATGGCATCGCGCAAGTTAAAGTAATTAACGTTTATAACCGTCACAAGTTTAAATTAAATTAAGCCGGCACGCTATGAAAACTTCCAAATCGCTAAAAACCACTAATATTCAGTTACTTAACTATAACAATGTGAATATAAACGCAAGTATATAAAATTCAGAACTTTCCAACAGTAAATTTATCGGCAATATCCAAAAGTAGGAACAATATCAGAGAGCCCAGGAAATGTGTCCACTCAGTAAGGAGTCTGGAAATTCATGCTACCACTGAAGTGTTAGCATGAATTTAAACTTCTTCATTTAAACTTCTCGATCTACGTTTTCCAAGAACAGCCTATGGACATGAGGCATTTGTTTGGCATGAAAATTTTCTTTCAAAAGAGAATGGTAGAATCAAGCAATTTGAGAAGTGTCATTGGGGCAAAAAAACAAAAACAAAAAATAAATAAATAAATAAATAAATAATCAAACGTAAAATGCAGCGGTAAATAATACATGTAAATAATAATTTGTCCGCATAAGCGTGCAATTCATCGCATGTGGCGAAGGTCGCAATAAGAAACAATGCAGTGGAATAATAGTAATAACGACTCGGAGTTGTTTAACCTCTTTCGTAACGGCAAAGGTCGTGTAACCAGGGGGTGTAGTGCTGCAGGAGCGCACGGGAGCGCCGCTCCCGCACCTCCATTCATCCACATTTTATTTATTTATTTTTTTTAGTTGATACTCGGAAGTTGGGAACAAACAGACTGAGATGAAAGCACTGGCTTCTATTTGTGATTTCAAATTTGGTTTACTCAGTTAAGAGGCATATTTTTATTGAAATTAGGAGCCAAATTTTCCCCTTAAATATGATTTGCAATTGCAAGAATTGGACGAGTTAATTATTACGCCTCGGTGTACTACCATAAAATTTGTGTATTCAACTTTTCGCCCATTCTGGGAAGTAACCTGATTAACTGATGTACAAAGAAATAATAGCAAAATTTAAAATTATTTACCAACATGCCGGTATTTCCTTAGAGCTCCTGCACCTTAAAATTTTCCACTACACCTCTGCGTGTAACGGAGGGGATCTACAGCTTTATGTGGGATTTGAACCATCTATAAGTTACTACATCATCTGAACGAACACACGTATCCGACTAGTGAACAGATCCAACGTCGCTTAATGCGTAACTGTTGTTTGTGGAAAGGTCGAAAGTAAGGGGCGTTCTATTCCTTTCATGAAAAATAACAATGAGTCGCCGAAATTTGAATGGTACCTTTATTTCCGGTGATGAATAAGTTGTACTATAGAAATGGCTCGCGTGTTTCCGAACTGGAAATTCAAAGGGCACGCCCAGACCATCGGTTTCAAGGACGCGAGTTATATTTTTTTAAATTACATGCATGAAGATTTTAAAAAGGTTTAGAGCCATTTTCTTTTCGTTCAAAATTTGACTCGGATTGAAGTCACATTCTTTCACTGACTTCAAGTCAAATTTATGGACGGAAAGAATGGGAAACTTGAGTTTGTTTCAGTTAATGCATTCCTAAATAATAATAATAATAATAATAATAATAATAATAATAATAATATTTATTATTTTATTTTTGCATGTTGAGGACATACATCAGTTGCAACAAGACATATTTATACATTAAACCGACACACCCATATATATATATATATATATATATATATATATATATATGGGATGAACTTCACAATTAAACACGTGAAATGAATGAATGATGCGGGTTTGTATCATATACAGTATATATATATATATAATAATAATAAAAATCACTATATATATAATAAAAATCAATAAATAGTAAGAGATCTATTGAATGAATATATTGAGAATGGTGTTGGTTTCCCCTTTCCATTATGTAAAGGTGACACACGTTTTGTCATTCCATTGATGAGCTTTGCCATTTGTTCTTGAGCTCAGACAGTCATCGTGATGTCCATTTACTTTTGTCAACTCTCTCTATGTACGTATAAATGGGACAGTTAAAGCCTTCCTATATATATATTACAGTCAATGCGTAAAACCAGTCATTTCACGTAATGGCTAAAAATTTCGGGCATTTCGCGTAATACCCGTGACCCTTAAACGTAGGTAATACGCATTACTAACCTAACCTAACCCAACCACCCTAACTTAACCTAACCTAACCTTCACGAAGTCATTAATCGCTTAATTGAATTACCCTAAATGCCTGAAATATTTAGGCATTACGTGAAATAACTGGTTTCACACATTGACTGTAACATATACAGTGTACATAGTGTAGAACTGTCATTCAAAAGCAAATTTTATGTATGCTTTATTGGCAGAATTAAGTTATTTGACAAATCTTAATTAGATAATGCGGATAAGTGAGGTTATTTACATTAATTCTAAAACTACAAGAACAAAGAGAGATAAAGACAGAGATTATTTGTAGTAGGTTTGAGACATAAAATTATATATACAGATAGATATTCGGCTAACATTCTTATTTGTTGGGATATGAGAAATTAAATATTAAATGCGTTGTAACTAATTGAAAATCTCGATAGATATCACAATTATATCTTGACCTTACGCATATTTACTTTTATCTTTTCATTTATTACTTTTATTAGTTTTATTTTGCTATACACAGATTTATTATTGTTGGAATAAGGAAGAGGATACCGTGTTATGGTTTGTATGATTTGAGGAATTTGTCTTTCAGTTTTATCTGAAAGATTTTTAACGTTCTAGATTGTCCTATCTCCAGATAAGGATCTAGTAGCACAATCTAGAGTATAATTTTGTTTTCTGATGTACATGTTTGATTGTCGTTGTTTTAAAGCAGTGTTGAGTTTGGGAAGCTAATATTTTATTTTAGACGATCCCATACATACATATATGAGGCAATGTTTAGTTTGTAGATTTATACTAGTTTGAGAACTTTTAAATTGTGGAACATTTTTTCTCTGTACTTTCATTATGTTCATTCGATTTGTAGATTTTCATAATTATTCTTTTCTGCAGCATCACCAGTGGCTGTATTAACTATCGATGTGCACTTCCGTAAGCACTGATGTAGTAGTGTAGGTGTGGGTTTATCATGGTGAAGTATAAGAATTTGTTTTGGGAGTGCTTGCACCTACTTCTGTACTTATGAATGAGACGCTGGCTAATTTGTTGCACAGATCTTCATTGTACTCTTTGAATGAGGGGTTTCAATCGAGGGTAATTCCCAGAAGTTTGGTCGATTGCACTCGTTCAATAGGAGTTGAATTTAGATTTAAGTTCAGAGGGTCAATGATGACAATACAATTTTTTTTATATATATTTAAGAATAACCATAAAGTTCTAATACAGCAGTTACTGCGTCGTTGGACGTATGATTTCGTAGAAAGCCAAGTTGTTGTTTGTATAGTATTTTGTGTTTCAAAATAATTTTTATTGTTTGATTATATTGTATATTACTCTCTTGCATAGTTTACTGACGTTTGAAAGGACGGAGATGGGTCTGTAGTTTGAGGTCGAAGTCTTATCTCCTAATTTGTAAATAGGGCATACTTTAGCCTTTTCAAACAGTCAGGGAAGAGGACCTGTACCCATTTCGTCAACAAGACAAAAACAATCGACATTAAAAAACTAACGAGCTAACCTAGCGTAACCCACAATAAACTTGTCGATAGAATGTCAAGTTGACCAGATGTTGTAAGGCCGTGGGAAGATACCATTTTGAATGGATAAAAGTTTACGAGCTTTGAGAACTTGGGCGCAATTAATTTCACGCATTCTTTGTAAATTCTGTTTGGGATTGTGTCTGCCGTACAATTTTTATTTTTCAATTGTTTTATGTCATTAAATCGTGTGACGTAATAAGGGATAGGAAGAAAGTGCGCGCATGGGAAAGGGGAAGGGGGACCTAGGTACGTATCGAAAGACTGTGCAGTCGGTGGGATATTAGAGGCGAGATTGGCTTCCACTTTGGTGGAAAATTCATTGATAGTATTTAAAATATTTGTTGTGTCTGTAATGACCTCATTATTAATTAATAGTTTTCGGGAGTAGAGGGTTTTGTTTGTTTTCTATTAATCGCTTTGTTAATGAGGTTCCAGTATTGTTTGGGATCGCCCTTGTATTTTTCGAATTTGTTTATAGGAATCAGATTTTGTTTTGAGAACTATTGAGTTAAGCCTGTTTCGATAGCGAGTGCATACTTCTTTTGAGACTAGCCCTTCCTTCACATTTTAATATACACTGCGTTTGTTTTATGGATGTCTTTAGACCAGAGGTCAACCAGGGACTGTTGGTTCTAAGAGAAATATTCTTGCCAATGATGGGGCAGGATTCATTAAAAGCAGACCATAAAATTTCCTGAAACACTTCAAATTTGGTGTTTATCCGCATGCGAGTCGTCAATGAAGTCGAAACTTGCTGCGCATAATTTCGTTTTGAATTTATTAAGCTGATTATACCTTGCTTTTCTGTATTTAATATTAGTATACTTTAAGATGTTTGCCACTGTTTTGATTGTGGTTAACTTGGGAGGTGGTCAGTTGTCTGCAAGGAGTATCCCTGTGTCATATAAGTATAACCATATACAGTGGCGGTCCTAGCTTACATGACGCCCTGGGCGAACCTCACCTTCAGCGCCCCCCCCCTGTTCGCCAACACACACACATTCGAATCCCCCCAAAATAAAGGACAGACATAACTCTTTCACAAAATAACTTTTTATTGGACTAATTGTTGGAACTTCAGAACCAAAACAAAGACTCAAATTTCTGAATTTTACAAATCCTTCATCACGTAAATAGAATAACTCACTTAAGAGAATGTAATTATGATACTATGAACAGGAAAAATACAAATTAAATTGCACAACTGCATAAATAAACTAGAGAATCAAATTTCTAAATTGTACAATGCTCTATCACATAAATAGAATAAGACACTTAAGAGAGGGTAATTATTATGCTACACTTTGAACAAGAAACAAAATAAATTGCACCACAGCACAACTGCCATCTAAAGCCTGACTCTTCTTACCTTCCTTGATGCAAAGTCATGAATTAAATCATCATATGAAATCTGCTCAGCAATTGTATGATTTATACTGATGATGGCCAGACCGGTAAGGCGTTCCTGTGACATAGTTGACCTCAGGTAGGATTTGATGAGCTTCAGCTTTGAAAAGCACCTCTCTGCTTCAGCAACAGTGACTGGAAGAGTAAGACCAATTCTGAGAGCAGTCCACAAATTTGGATATATTTCAGAGAGCTCCCTTTCATGGATAAATGTCAGCAGTTCAAGCAAGGATATGGTCTTTGATGACAAGTCAGGCAAGTTCTTCAGCTCCTGTGCAAGCTCTCTGCCATCCAAGTCAGATTGTCCCTTAAAGTGTAGTGTAGTACTAAGGTTCACACATTGTTCTGTCAGCTCCTCAAATGTGAGATTTTGGAAATGTGTCAGCACTCCAAACTTCTCTCCCACAATTTCCAACGTGGAAAATCTTTCCTGAATGGCTGATGTTGCAGCATCAACCACTGCATTGAAAAATGTCACCTCCAGCTTCTTCAAAGCATCAATCAAGGGCTCATCAGATGCTTCATAGGAGAAGTGCCGCTTTGTGGACCTCAGCCGTTTTTGTTTTAACACAGCCTCCACATTCATTTGTTCACAGATATCTGTGGCTGCCATTTGTGCAGCCACAAAACCTGTTGCCCTGTAATTGCGGAGACCTCTCTGTTTTTTTTAGGAGATTTACTGCAACATCAACGTGCATGCTAGGAGACTGCATCTGCTTGCTCACATGCTGAATTTGGCACAACAGGTCATGCCACACCACTGAACAAATGGCGAAGCGGTATGACCCAACCTCCTCTGACAGAGATTGAGCCTCGACCTTTATTACAGAGTCTTTGGTGTGGTCCCTCACCTCGATCAGTGCATCTCTCACTGCAGCTGCCTGATATCTCAGGGGCTCCACACTCTTGATCTTGCTTTCCCACCTTGTATCAGACCCATCTTCAATGTGATGTTCACATGTTTTTTCAAAATGGCCCATCGTTGTGTGGAGGCTGAAAACAAGTTGTAAAGCTTCTGCAAGATGCCAAAGTAACTTGTGGCATCAATAGATCCCTTAGCAGCATCGGCCACAAGCAAATTCAGAGAATGAGCCCCACATGGAACAAACAGAGCTCTGGGATTAATTTCTAGGAGCCTGGATTGAACACCCTTGTTTTTTCCCCTCATGTTGGCCCCGTTGTCGTATGATTGTCCTCTACAGTCCATGAAAGGAACTTTTAGCTCCTCCAGTCTCTTCAGAATCAGAGATGCCAAATGTTGACCAGTGGACTCCTCTGCCTCCAAAAACCCCATGAAATGTTCCTTTATATGGGGCTTCCCCTCCAGTGACACAACCCGAATCACAACTGACAACTGTTCAGTGTGGCTGATATCTGGAGTGCAATCTAGAATTATTGAAAAAAACTTTGATTGTTTGATGTCGCTCACCATTGCTGAAATGGTCTTGCTGCTCGACAAATCAATGAGTTCGTTTTGTATGTGGTGGCCGAGGTAGCTGGTGTGACTGGAGGTCCCTTTTTGGACACGGTTAATGTGCTCTTGCATTATAGGATCAAATTGTGCCATCAGTTCAACTTCTTTCAGAAAATTGCCATTTGATGGTGAGAACAATTTTTCTGTATGTCCCCTTAGTGCCAAATTCCTAACTGCCAGAGAATGCACAATAGCAGTGAGACGTGTCAGCACCGCTCTCCATCTCAACTTCTCAGCCTCCAGAAGTGCCATCTCCTGCTTGTCAATGGTCTCCCCCTTTCTCATCCTCACTGCCAGTTCTTTCCAGATTTTCATAGAATTTAGGTGTTCTGAACTGTTGTCATGTGATGTGAGCAATGAGCTTGCATGCTTCCAGTCCGAGAGTCCCAAACTTGTTAAATTTATTTTCCTCTTGGAAAATAATGTACAACAGAAACAGAAAAGGCTGTTGTTTTTTAAGGAATAGACCAACCAACTTCTGGTTATATTTTCCCCACTAACCAATGACTTCCTGAAGTATTGATGGTGGAAACTTCTTCCGTCACTGTCGTTTCTAGGGAATACAAAGTCAGATGGTACTTGACTTGGTCCCCTGGAAACCAGTTGTGTCCGAATTCTCTCAGTCAGAACTGAAGGCCAGTTAGCAGGGTCGGTGGACAGAGACTCATCCTCAGGAGGCGATTCTGCTCCAGGCATTTCTAATAGAAAGAACAAGAGCATTACTCATTAGTATACACACCTAAGTTAGATAACACATTATTCACAGCACTTTGTTATGGTGGTGGTGTTATGGAATTATGGTGGTGAAACACCACACATACCCAGTAACCCAGACCCAGTGATAATAACATTATAATTTATAACTGTTTGCAAAATGCTTTGCAGGGATGCACACACATACACATACACACACACGCACACACTCACAGACATATGTGCACACAAACTCACCTGAAGAGTCCTGCCGGGGAGAAGTAGAAGCAAATGGGTCTTCATCCTCAGGATCAGACTGCATTTGTGGAGACATATGTGAGGCTGAGGAGGTAGATGGCTCCTCAGCCTCAATAATGGCAGAAGTAGACGGCTTCTCATCCTGGCTAGTGGCAGAGGGTGTTCCAAAATATTTCAAAAGTGCCCCTGCAAATAGTAAAATAGAACATAACAGACCAATGCATGAATAGGCTAGTACAATTAATTTAACATGTTATTAAGCACAATTTATTAAACTTTTAGAATAGGAAACAAATGAATAATACAACCTCCTTGGTTAATGGCTAATTATATACATAATAGTACACTTCAAATGACTCAGAAAGCTATATCACAAAATAGCAGTGCAATATAGCAGTGAAGAGTAGATGACATAGCTCTATACCTTTATCTTTTGCTCGTTTCTCCTCTTCTTCTTTCCTCTTTTTTCTAAACTGAGCACCTGATAGCTTTGACCTCCTTATCCATTTGCGGTTATTTGACAGACCTTAGTGGCTTAGTGTGAAGATTCGTTCTGTAATAAATAATATACATTTCACTATTTAACCAAACCCAGAAAAATAACATTACATATGTTAAAGTATGGGCCTTTATTCCCAATATATTAATCTGGAAGCATTTTGCATTGTTTAGGTCTTTTATGGGAAGGTTTATGGAAAATGCAATAGATGGTTTTTTATTAATAAAAATATATTTATTGATCTTTTATTATTTTTTTTATTTTATTTTTATTTATTTCTTTATTTATTTATTCTTATTTTTATTTTTTTTGCAGGCGCTCATGCCGCCCCTCCACAAATGCCGCCCTGTGCGGCTGCCCATATTGCCCATATGAGGAACCGCCACTGACCATATATTGTGGATCTATATCTGACTATATGTGGTTGATAAGAGAAGATTTGGTAAGGTTAGTATGGGGGCGTGTTAGTCTGGTTATGTAGGCCTAATATATCCTTGGCTGTTCATTGTGTTCCATAATTATTTGACAGTGCAGTCTGTTCTTACTTTCGTTAAATCTATATTAAAATCTCCGAGGATGAAAGAGCGCGAACTCTTTAGAGATTGATGTCTGATTAGATCCTGCAGTGTACAAGATATTTCAAAAGTCCGTAATCATAGGGGAAAAAAACAAATATATATATATATATATATATATATATATAATATATATATATTATATATATATATTATGTAAAAATGGACAATGAATAATCAATATTCATTTTTACATAAGAACCAAAATCGCTTAACGCGAGTTTGGATAATAATTTTACTTGTGGCTTCCTATTTTTGTTCGTGTCAAAACCCTACGATCTACCATACCTATGGTTTAGTCGTATCCATTTTTATTTGTTATAGAAGTTATTAATTAATTATGATTGTCTTGCATCTCACCCTCGTCCCTAGATTATGCATACACATTGCATATAACAGGATTGGAACCCGAGGTTGTACTTTTTAGTCATTAATGCCCACTCTTTGCCTCTAATTCGTTCTTGTAAATCTCCCTAATAATGATTTGTATTATACGTACAAAATTCAATAACTATGACGTCATAAAGTAACTTAATTCTCTTCACGTTTTCCATACCTTGAACACTGAATCATGTGTTTAGTATTTGGACATCTTCCGTATTGAATGTATGGTAAATTCTTTAATCATAATAATAATACTGATACCTATCAACCTATCAGTCCATATTTTACGCGCGTCTATATTACGCACACAACCTATTCTGTTACTTACATGTAAAATACGTCCACATGTATTTTTTTCTTTTTTTTCTTTTAAGTGCGTTCACGCTCACAAGACATTCATTAGGCTTACAGTAGTTGAGTGGTCGAATTCGCGAATCACAGCAGAATTGAACGTTTCTAAGATAAACAACATCTTTCGCTCTGATCCAAATTCATAACATATTAAAAATGTAATATAACATATTATGTTGTATATAAATTATCTTGTCATGTCTCATGTACTTGTGCTGTACTAATAACCATAATAACCATATATAATCTGACCATATAATCTGACCATATAATCTAACCATATAATCTAACCATATAATCTAACCATATATATACTGTATATATAAAAACAAGAATGGTAACGACGTAATGTACTTCAATGAAACTATAATTGAATGTAATGACTTTATATATAATGTAAGAATGTACTTTAATAGAACTGTAAGGGACAATCAAAGCGAATGGGAAGTAATCCATAATCGAAATCATAATTGTAATAAACCCAAACAAAAATGTACTCAGTCATGTACTTCAATTGTACTTGTGTACGACTATGAAATGAAATCGCCTTCAGAATGAAGACGTGGAAAAAAAAAAAAAGATTAGCTTTTATTTTTATTTTTTATTTTTTAAATCTTTATTGGAATCTTTTAAACATCTGATCGTGTTTAAAAGGGGGGAAACTTAACCTCCAACTGCCGTTCCCCAACATTCAGGCTTATATATTATACATGTATTTGTAAAATGGGGACACTTCATTACGGCTCTCTGCTTTGGTCACTGCTAAGAGACTCCCATTGTTAGCAGCCTCGCTGCGGGGAGGGGGCAGAGGCCCCTTGCCTCCTTAATATTTTTAGATTCCGGCCTGAGCTATGGTCGAAAGAGGTCGAACCTCTACCCCTGTAAAATTCAGACCACTACCTGTAAATTTTTAAGAAGAAAATTACAGTAAGAGAAACTTTTTTTATTTTCCCCCTCGAGTTGGGCTATCTTCAGAGGAATTTAGTCAAGAAAGTAGAAGTATCAGAGTATTATTGAAAGAAAAGAATTAACAGAGTGTCGACCCCATAAAGCGAGAGAAAAGAATTAGAAAGTTATAGAAGAAAAGTATATAGAAGAAATATCCGTTGCTTGCCTCCGTAACTAGAACCCCCGTCGATCCGAACCAACCCAGGGCCATAGACGGAGGGGTTAACAGCTGGCGACCCTGCATCAGGATAAAAAGAAGATTTTAAGAAGATTATTTTAAGAAGAGGCCACTCTTTGGCCAAGATAGAAATTACCTGCATCAGGATAAAAAGAAGATTTTAAGAAGATTATTTTAAGAAGAGGCCACTCTTTGGCCAAGATAGAAATTACCCTGCATCAGGATAAAAAGAAGATTTTAAGAAGATTATTTTAAGAAGAGGCCACTCTTTGTCCAAGATAGAAATTACCCTGCATCAGGATGAGAAGATTATTTTAAGAAGAGATGATTTTAAGAAGAGGCCACTCTTTGGCCAAGATAGAAATTACCCTGCATCAGGATAAAACCATTTGACCGGCGTGTCACGACTTCTAGTTCGTAATGTAGTGAATACTCTTATTTTAGTTTCAAGATAAATGTTAATTTTACCGTCTTGAATTTCGGAATAGCTATAAATTCATTTTAAATTAGTTACCCATCATAATTCAAATGTAAACCACATTAATACTAATTTTATGTATACTGTATTATTTTATTGTATGTAAACATAATTAATTATATATCACAATTGTCAGTTAATTATTTATATTCAAATAATTATTTTAATCTAATACCATGTCCATTTTGCAAATAAATAATAGAAATCCAAGGGTTATATTTTCCATCTTTGGTACTGTCGCAGTTTCGCCTAACGGACTCAATACGGCTAGTGAGATAATCACTGGTTGGCACTTAACCAGCGGCAGTGCTTATGGCTACATCATCCAGGTTAACCTATACCGGATAGATGCGCTACGGTCCCAAGCCGTAGCTTGCCTAGGCCAACGACGACGACGAAAACCAACAATTGGTGACCCCGGAGTTGGATTCCCCCCTTTTACCCGAACGACTAGGACTAGACTGTAACGTCGTTCGTGCCCATCACCCCCTTCACCCGAGCGACTAGGACCAGACTGTAACGTCGCTCGTGCCCTCTGCCCCTCACCCCTGCCCGTGCGCTCTGTGCCTGCGCTCGTCTCAACCTCCACTCCTTCGTTGGTAACTTGTCGTCTTGCTTGTACGTCAGCAAGCATAGGAGAAGATGCCTGACGACGCTGGTGCCATCTCCCATCCATTTATTTGGTTCCACCAAGTGGAATCACAATTCAACTTGGGAAGGATCACCGCTAGCAGGACAAAATACGATCATGTTTTGTCCTCTCTACCAGCGAGCATCATCTCTGAAGTCCGTGACGTCATCGTGTCTACTTCCACGAGTGAGGACCCATACAACGATCTGAAGTCTGCCATCCTGTGCCGCACCACTGTCTCCGAGCGTGAGAAACTACATCAGTTAATCTCAAAAGAAGAACTTGGAGACCGTAAGCCCACTCAAATGCTGAGGGCTATGCAGTGCGCTCTAGGCGAACGCGCACAAACCTTCGATAAGGACATCTTTAGACAGTTGTTCTTGCAGAAACTTCCTCCATCAGCTCAGCGTGTCTTGGCCACTATGGATCCTGCTACTCCAGTTGATAAACTAGCAGAAACTGCCGACAAAGTAGTGGAGATTGACACAGCTCCGGTCAACAACGTGAACACACAATCGGAACTGGAGTTGAAAGTGGAAGAGTTAAGTCAACAACTCAACCACGTTTGTTCTCTGCTACAAAATCAACGGCAAAGAAGCCATTCTCGGTCAAGATTTACGAAGAGGCATCGTTCGAGTTCCGGGAAGATCTGCTTCTACCACTCTAAATTTGGAAAGAAGGCTAGGAAGTGCATCTCCCCTTGCAATTTTTCGTCGGAAAACCCCAGCAGCGAGTCCTAATGGCGTCTAGTACTCGCACTGCCAACCTGTTATTCATAAAGGACAGGAACTCTGGTGTCAATTTCTTGGTCGATACCGGAGCGTCAGTCAGTGTATTCCCTCAAAAATCTGGTCATACGCACTCGGAATCTCCGCCTCTATACGCTGCTAACGGTTCACGCATACCCACGTACGGTACTCAGTCGCGTGAACTAAACTTGGGCCTTCACCGATCCTTCAAGTGGATTTTCATCTGTGCTCAAGTGCAGCATCCCATAATCGGCGCTGACTTCCTCCAGCATTTCAAACTCCTGGTGGATCTTGACAAGCGACGCTTATGCGACCAGGCCACACTGCTTTCTGTTCTTGCCAAACAGGTTGCCCTTCCGGACGCCTCGAACTCTGCACTTTCCCTCGTTCCCCCTAATTCCATGTACCAGTGCCTTTTCCAGCGATATCCAGGAATTCTTCAACCGATGCAGATGGGTGATACCATTAAGCACACCATTACCCATCACATTACAACAAAAGGTCCCCCTGTGTTTGCAAAACCCAGACGTCTTGCCCCGGACAAACTGAAAGCTGCCAAATCGGAATTCCAGCTTATGATAGATCTTGGGATAATAAGACCTTCCAAAAGCAGTTGGTCCTCTCCCCTACACCTGGTCCAGAAGAAGTCAGGAGACTGGAGACCATGTGGGGATTACCGGTTTTTGAATTCGACAACCATCCCGGACCGATATCCGGTACCAAATGTCCAAGACTTTACTTCTCTTCTCCACGGCAAATCTATCTTCAGTAAAATAGACCTCGTTAAGGCTTTCCACCACATTCCCGTAGAGCCTTCGGATATTCCCAAGACTGCAGTTTGTACACCATTTGGGTTATTCGAATTTGTGAAGATGCCGTTCGGGCTACGGAATGCTGCGCAAACCTTTCAGAGGTTTATAGATGAGGTCACCAGAGGCTTAGACTTTGTTTATGCCTACATCGATGATTTGCTTGTGGCCAGCTCAACGGAAGAGGAACATAAGGAACATCTTTCACTCCTCTTTCAACGCTTAGAACAATACGGTGTTACTATTAATGCATCTAAGTGTGTGTTTGCACAGCCAACCTTGGAATTTCTTGGTCACACGATTTCGCAGCACGGAATTACCCCCCTTCAGGACAAGTGTGAAGTGATAAAAAATTACCCTATGCCAAATAATCAGCGTGAGTTACGTCGGTTTCTAGGTTTGGTAAATTATTACCACAAGTTCATTAAAAACTGTGCCAGTGTTCTTGCTCCTCTACACGCTATGATCACACACAAACGCAAGGTAACGAAATTGGTATGGTGTAGCGATAGTTTACAGGCGTTCGACAATGCCAAAAATGCTATCAATAGTGCATTGTCTCTGTCATTTCCTATCAGTGATGCCCCCCTAACTCTGACGGTCGATGCATCAGATGTTGCGATCGGTGGGGTGTTGGAACAAACCATTAACGGTCAACAAGCACCCATCGCGTTTTACTCGAAAAAGCTGCAGCCAGCCCAAACGCGTTATAGTGCTTTCGGACGTGAACTTCTTGCTATTTACTTAAACGTGAAGCATTTTCAACATTTCCTTGAAGGCCGAGAGTTTTGTGTTTTTACCGACCACAAACCTTTGGTCACTGTCTTCAATAAAAACAGCTGTAACCACTCTCCCAGAGTCATCAGGCAACTCGATTATATCTCGCAATTTACCACAGATATCCGCCACATCAAAGGTGTCTTGAACACTCCAGCGGATGCACTTTCAAGAATAGAGATTACTTCTGTTACCCTCAGCTCTACACTGTGGAATGCTATTGCACAGGATCAAGATAAGGATACGGAACTACAAGACCTGCTCAGAGAAGACTCCACTCACTCACTTTCCCTCAAGAAAATGAGTATGCCAGGATTGTCTGTGCCCCTCTATTGCGACGTATCAACAGCTGCTATTCGCCCTTATGTCCCTCCATGTCACAGACAAGCAGTCTTCACGGATCTTCATAAGCCCTCCCATCCTGGTATCCGTGCTTCGCAACACCTGGTTACCTCTCGCTTTGTTTGGCCCTCGATGCGGAAGGATGTCAAACATTGGACCAAAACGTGCCTTGCCTGCCAGCGTGCCAAAGTCCAAAGGCACACCAGGTCCCCCTTTGACGCATTTCCGCCCCCATCCCAGCGATTTGAGGTAATTCATGTAGACATTGTTGGCCCTCTTCCAGTGATTCAAGGCCAACGTTATCTGCTCACCTGTCTCGACCGCTTTTCCAGATGGCCTGAAGCCATCCCACTTCCTGATATCCAAGCGGACACTGTTGCAAGAGCCTTTCTTCATGGATGGGTATCAAGATTTGGATTGCCGACAAAAGTCATCACTGACCAAGGTCGCCAATTTGAGTCTTCGCTTTGGAAGAAGTTTACCAGCTTGTTGGGTACAGTACATGCGCATACCTGTGCGTATCATCCGCAAGCTAACGGCCTCGTCGAACGCTTCCATCGCCAGCTGAAGTCATCCCTTATGTGTCACGAAGACTCCCATTGGATGGATAAGCTTCCACTCGTGTTGCTTGGTATTCGCTCTGCATTTAAGAGTGATCTGAAGACTACAGCGGCTGAACTAGTCTATGGAACAACACTGCGGCTACCAGGTGGCTACTTCACTGCAGGCAGAGCTGGGCAATAAATACATTGAATGTATTTAAATACTAAATACTAAATACATGGGAGAAATGTATTTAAATACTAAATACTAAATACATTTTACGAATGTATTTAGATACTAAATACAAAATACATCAATTATATTTAAATACATTTGTAAATACATTTTAAATACATACAAATTTTAACATATGCATTCACTAATTCATGTTTTGATAAATTTCTACTTTAGGGGACACGGTGAATTTCGAAATAAATACACCACTCGATAGATCAGACGATTTTAAAAGTTTTTTCATCAATGAATTTTCCATCGCAAATTGGATTGATTGCAACGAGTTAGTTACACAGGCCCACTTAAGGCAGAGCCGTTTTGTACGATTATTCCGTCAATTTCAAGATATTTTTTGATGTCTAAAAAACACTTACCTTCAGATGAGTGTACAGATTCGTTGTAGCATTGCTTGCAGCAGACTTCGTGTTCACACAGCAAGCAGGTGCACTTTACCTTATTACCATCTTTAGATTTAATTTTAAAGTATTTTCCATCAAACAGAGGGTGCACTAAATTGTTATCTGCAGATATATCACTGTTTGATTCACCGGATTTGCTTGTTGAAGCCATGACACGCACACGATAAAGAAATCAACCTCTTTCGACTAAGAGTGGCACACAACTGATTGAACTGACACGTTGAAACATGAACCATGCTGTACTACACTGTCGACGCGTCGTACTGTGCTAGTACAGAACGTGTATTAAACCAGTAAAAGTATTTACATTTTTATATTTTGAGTATTTAAATACATTGTATTTAAATACTCATTAAAGTATTTAAATACTATATTTAAATACATGAAAAACAATGTATTTATAAATACAGCTCTAAATACACAAATGTATTTAAATATGTATTTAAATACAAATGTATTTAAATACTGCCCAGCTCTGACTGCAGGGGATAAGTCATGTGATCCTACGGAATTCGCTCAAACACTTTCCTCTCACATGCAGTCCCTTCAGCCTGTTCCCCCTCGATTGACTAGCCAACAGAACATCTTTGTTTCCCCAGCCCTCCAGTCTTGCACCCACGTTTTCGCTCGTGTACCTGTCCCAAAACGGCCTCTCCAATGTCCATATGACGGGCCCTATGAAGTTCTCCGACGTACGCGCAAATCATTTCTCATCCAGCGCGGTTCCAAGGTCGACAAGGTTTCTATCGATCGTCTTAAGCCTGCGTTTTTGGAATCAACCTTAAGCGAGGTACATGTAGCTACCAAAAAGGTCCAGGGGAAATCTGTGTCGTTCGGAACTCTTTGAACTTCCTCTCTGGTCGGGGAGTGTGTAGTGAATACTCTTATTTTAGTTTCAAGATAAATGTTAATTTTACCGTCTTGAATTTCGGAATAGCTATAAATTCATTTTAAATTAGTTACCCATCATAATTCAAATGTAAACCACATTAATACTAATTTTATGTATACTGTATTATTTTATTGTATGTAAACATAATTAATTATATATCACAATTGTCAGTTAATTATTTATATTCAAATAATTATTTTAATCTAATACCATGTCCATTTTGCAAATAAATAATAGAAATCCAAGGGTTATATTTTCCATCTTTGGTACTGTCGCAGTTTCGCCTAACGGACTCAATACGGCTAGTGAGATAATCACTGGTTGGCACTTAACCAGCGGCAGTGCTTATGGCTACATCATCCAGGTTAACCTATACCGGATAGATGCGCTACGGTCCCAAGCCGTAGCTTGCCTAGGCACGACGACGACGAAAACCAACAGTAACATCCACCCTTCAAACGGTGTGTCACGACTCCAAGTTCTCCACGCCTAGTTTTCATCCAAGAAGAAGTAGCCAGCAAGACGTCTTCAGGACACGTCTCAAGGAAATTTTGTTAAGTACAGAGTTTGTTTTTTCTAAGAAATTTATAAACACTTGAAAAGTCAGTATTATTAACAGTTAATAATGAGTATCAAGTCAGAATTTACACAAAACACAGTGAACATTTCAGACACCAGTGATACATTTTTAGTGAAACAGTAATTGTAACAGAGTTAAATGTAAGAGAAGTTAAATGTAAGAGAGAGTAATTCAGAGAGAGTTAATTTCAGAGAGAGTTAATTTCAGAGAGAGTTAATTTCAGAGAGAGTTAATTTCAGAGAGAGTTAATTTCAGAGAGAGTTAATTTCAGAGAGAGTTAATTTCAGAGAGAGTTAATTTCAGAGAGAGTTAATTTCAGAGTTATTTTCACTATTATATTCAGTATAGAATAATTTTATTTATGTACCAAACATAATAGTACCGTACCTTCACGTACGTTCGAGTGAAATGTTGTTTACATTTTTTATTTTTGTTTACAATTTTTTTCAATTTATTGAATTGAATTGACTTGCAAATTAAGAGAGAGAGTGTTTATAGAGAGAGTATAGATTTAGAGAGATATTTGAAGTCAGTTTTGAAGTCAGTTTTAGTTGCAAAGAAGTTTTGAAGTCAGTTTTAGTTGCAAAGAAGTTGCAAGTCAGTTTTAGTTGCAAAGAAGTTGCAAAGAAGTTTTGAAGTCAGTTTTAGTTGCAAAGAAGTTGCAAAGAAGTTTTGAAGCAGTTAGTTTTGAAGCAGTTAGTTTTGAAGCAGTTAGTTTTGAAGCAGTTAGTTTTGAGGCAGTTAGTTTTTAAGTCCCAAGTCATTTCAATGCAGTCAATTGAATTCCACTTTTTCTTTGTAAGTTAAGAGAATTTAATTTAAGAAAATGTAATTTAAGAATTTAATTCAACCTTTTTTTGTGTTGTAAAGAGAATTTAATTCAACCTGAATTGACCGGGTTGCGTCTTTAGTTAACCTTTCTTTGTTTTGTTGTAAGAAGGAAATGGACCGATTTGTCTTTTCTTTTTCATGCCATTGTTGCGTATAAAAATATATAGGTAAAATGACATATTTTGTTGTTGGCAACCAAAACCGTTTTTACAAATGTTGGTAACGAGTTTTATAATTATTGCGATTATATGATGACAGAAATAGTGTAATAATTAATCGATCATGTACCTAATTTATCTTGCTCTGTATGGTCGGGAAATTTACCCGTAGGACCGCACATACCCTAAATTTCAGTTGTGTTTATTCTTTTTTGTCATTTAATTTTAATAAAACTTCTACACAATAAAACATATGTATTTATCATATGCAAACAAGTTTTCAGACAAAAATTATTAAACCTTTTTAATATTTTTTTTTAGTATATAAAAATAATTTTTAATGTAAAATTTACCTGAAATTATTAAAAGAAAAGATTGTTCGAAATGCCTTCCTTCCATTTCAATAACACTTTTTATTCTTGGCCGAAACTCATCTAAGGTTCGATTTACTTTTATTTTTAAGATATTATAAAATTATGTTTAGCTCATTAAAATGCATAAATTGATTTATATTTTTAATTTGTATTCTTAATTTTCTTAATTCAATTACCGTACCGATACTTCTGGTTAATGTTAATGGTTATATAGTTCATATATAGCTAGGAATGTTACTAGTCGAATTTAATTCCATCTTCAAAAATTCAATTTTTAAACCGTGAGATTTACTTTCATCAATTGTAAGTCCTCTAAGTACATTTCTTTTTATTACCTTAATACGTGTAACTGATTTAATTAAATACTTAAATACTACCTTGAACTTAAAGGATTTTATAATAATAATAATAATGATAATAATAACAACAATAATTGACTCAAAAGATTTTATAACCCTAAACCCATCTTAAATTATTATACATTATTTTTAAACTTTGTTAATTCAAAAACTTCCAAATCTCTACACATACACACGCATGTATGCACACTATATATACTATATATACAACCTTATTCTAAAATCATTCGATATCACAAACTATTTCATAGCGTGTAGGTGCTAACTCTGCTATTTGTATAGTCCTAAGCATTTTGCTTACTATATATAAATTTTTGCTCAGGCATTTATTCAGTTAATTTAAGAATCCTCTCCGCTAATCTATCCCTCAAATTTATAAGATACACACTTTGTATCTAATACACACACATACACACTAGACCACAGGTCTATACATCATCCATTACGTAATTCGATTTTTACCTACAATAGTCAATAAAATTAGTTATAGACTGCACGATCAGGGTAACTTTGGAAAATAATTTATATTTTTCCCTTTTACCTACTATTCAGTATGTATGTAATTTTCCCCACAGAAATTTTTTTAAATTAACAATACCATTCTTTGCCTAACTTAATTGTTTGTCCAAATTAATGTATAATCCTTTTATTCTGTTTGCATAAATTAAAGTATTAATCTTTGAATTTTTTATATTTTATAAGCAAGTGTTATTTTAAAGATTTGATTACTCTCCATTGTACGCAACCACCGAACTCACTTGTTCTGTATAAAAATTTGTAATGTAAAGAAAAAATTCGTCATCTAACTTGTAGTAGTTAGGATGTTATTTTCTCATTTGTATTGTATTAATGGTACCCTACTAGATTATTGTATAAATATCATTTTAAAAGGGGAGAGCAATGTAAAAATGGACAATGAATAATCAATATTCATTTTTACATAAGAACCAAAATCGCTTAACGCGAGTTTGGATAATAATTTTACTTGTGGCTTCCTATTTTTGTTCGTCAAAACCCTACGATCTACCATACCTATGGTTTAGTCGTATCCATTTTTTATTTGCTATAGAAGTTATTAATAATTATGTGTCTTGCATCTCACCCTCGTCCCTAGATTATGCAACACATTGCATATAAACAGGATTGGAACCCGTAGTTGTACTTTTTAGTCATTAATGCCCACTCTTTGCCTCTAATTCGTTCTTGTAAATCTCCTAATAATGATTTGTATTATAGTACAAAATTCAATAACTATGACGTCATAAAGTAACTTAATTCTCTTCACGTTTTCCATACCTTGAACACTGAATCATGTGTTTAGTATTTGGACATCTTCCGTATTGAATGTATGGTAAATTCTTTAATCATAATAATAATACTGATACCTATCAACCTATCAGTCCATATTTTACGCGCGTCTATATTACGCACACAACCTATTCTGTTACTTACATGTAAAATACGTCCACATGTATTTTTTTCTTTTTTTTCTTTTAAGTGCGTTCACCCTCACAAGACATTCATTAGGCTTACAGTAGTTGAGTGGTCGAATTCGCGAATCACAGCAGAATTGAACGTTTCTAAGATAAACAACATCTTTCGCTCTGATCCAAATTCATAACATATTAAAAATGTAATATAACATATTATGTTGTATATAAATTATCTTGTCATGTCTCATGTACTTGTGCTGTACTAATAACCATAATAACCATATATAATCTAACCATATAATCTAACCATATAATCTAACCATATATATACTGTATATATAAAAACACTGTAAGAATGGTAACGACGTAATGTACTTCAATGAAACTATAATTGAATGTAATGACTTTATATATAATGTAAGAATGTACTTTAATAGAACTGTAAGGGACAATCATAAGCGAATGGGAAGTAATCCATAATCGAAATCATAATTGTAATAAACCCAAACAAAAATGTACTCAGTCATGTACTTCAATTGTACTTGTGTACGACTATGAAATGAAATCGCCTTCAGAAATGAAGACATGGCAAAAAAAAAAAGATTAGCTTTTATTTTTATTTTTTATTTTTTAAATCTTTATTGGAATCTTTTAAACATCTGATCGTGTTTAAAAGGGGGGAAACTTAACCTCCAACTGCCGTTCCCCAACATTCAGGCTTATATATTATACATGTATTTGTAAAATGGGGACACTTCATTACGGCTCTCTGCTTTGGTCACTGCTAAGAGACTCCCATTGTTAGCAGCCTCGCTGCGGGGAGGGGGCAGAGGCCCCTTGCCTCCTTAATATTTTTAGATTCCGGCCTGAGCTATGGTCGAAAGAGGTCGAACCTCTACCCCTGTAAAATTCAGACCACTACCTGTAAATTTTTAAGAAGAAAATTACAGTAAGAGAAACTTTTTTATTTTCCCCCTCGAGTTGGGCTATCTTCAGAGGAATTTAGTCAAGAAAGTAGAAGTATCAGAGTATTATTGAAAGAAAAGAATTAACAGAGTGTCGACCCCATAAAGCGAGAGAAAAGAATTAGAAAGTTATAGAAGAAAAGTATATAGAAGAAATATCCGTTGCTTGCCTCCGTAACTAGAACCCCGTCGATCCGAACCAACCCAGGGCCATAGACGGAGGGGTTAACAGCTGGCGACCCTGCATCAGGATAAAAAGAAGATTTTAAGAAGATTATTTTAAGAAGAGGCCACTCTTTGGCCAAGATAGAAATTACCCTGCATCAGGATAAAAAGAAGATTTTAAGATTATTTTAAGAAGAGGCCACTCTTTGTCCAAGATAGAAATTACCCTGCATCAGGATGAGAAGATTATTTTAAGAAGAAGATGATTTTAAGAAGAGGCCACTCTTTGGCCAAGATAGAAATTACCCTGCATCAGGATAAAACCATTTGACCGGCGTGTCACGACTTCTAGTTCGTAACATCCACCCTTGAAACGGTGTGTCACGACTCCAAGTTCTCCACGCCTAGTTTTCATCCAAGAAGAAGTAGCCAGCAAGACGTCTTCAGGACACGTCTCAAGGAAATTTTGTTAAGTACAGAGTTTGTTTTTTTTAAGAAATTTATAAACACTTGAAAAGTCAGTATTATTAACAGTTAATAATGAGTATCAAGTCAGAATTTACACAAAACACAGTGAACATTTCAGACACCAGTGATACATTTTTTTAGTGAAACAGTAATTGTAACAGAGTTAATTTCAAAGAGAAGTTAAATGTAAGAGAGAGTTAATTTCAGAGAGAGTTAATTTCAGAGAGAGTTAATTTCAGAGAGAGTTAATTTCAGAGAGAGTTAATTTCAGAGAGAGTAATTTCAGAGAGAGTTAATTTCAGAGAGAGTTAATTTCAGAGAGAGTTAATTTCAGAGAGAGTTAATTTCAGAGAGAGTTAATTTCAGAGAGAGTTAATTTCAGAGAGAGTTAATTTCAGAGAGAGTTAATTTCAGAGAGAGTTAATTTCAGAGTTATTTTCACTATTATATTCAGTATAGAATAATTTTATTTATGTACCAAACATAATAGTACCGTACCTTCACGTACGTTCGAGTGAATGTTGTTTACATTTTTTATTTTTGTTTACAATTTTTTTCAATTTATTGAATTGAATTGACTTGCAAATTAAGAGAGAGAGTGTTTATAGAGAGAGTATAGATTTAGAGAGATATTTGAAGTCAGTTTTGAAGTCAGTTTTAGTTGCAAAGAAGTTTTGAAGTCAGTTTTAGTTGCAAAGAAGTTGCAAGTCAGTTTTGAAGTCAGTTTTAGTTGCAAAGAAGTTGCAAAGAAGTTTTGAAGTCAGTTTTAGTTGCAAAGAAGTTTTGAAGCAGTTAGTTTTGAAGCAGTTAGTTTTGAAGCAGTTAGTTTTGAAGCAGTTAGTTTTGAAGCAGTTAGTTTTGAAGCAGTTAGTTTTGAAGCAGTTAGTTTTGAAGCAGTTAGTTTTGAAGCAGTTAGTTTTGAAGCAGTTAGTTTTGAAGCAGTTAGTTTTGAAGCAGTTAGTTTTGAGAAGCAGTTAGTTTTGAGGCAGTTAGTTTTTAAGTCCCAATTTATTTCAATGCAGTCAATTGAATTCCACTTTTTCTTTGTAAGTTAAGAGAATTTAATTTAAGAAAATGTAATTTAAGAATTTAATTCAACCTTTTTTTGTGTTGTAAAGAGAATTTAATTCAACCTGAATTGACCGGGTTGCGTCTTTAGTTAACCTTTCTTTGTTTTGTTGTAAGAAGGAAATGGACCGATTTGTCTTTTCTTTTTCATGCCATTGTTGCGTATAAAAATATATAGGTAAAATGACATATTTTGTTGTTGGCAACCAAAACCGTTTTTACAAATGTTGGTAACGAGTTTTATAATTATTGCGATTATATGATGACAGAAATAGTGTAATAATTAATCGATCATGTACCTAATTTATCTTGCTCTGTATGGTCGGGAAATTTACCCGTAGGACCGCACATACCCTAAATTTCAGTTGTGTTTATTCTTTTTTGTCATTTAATTTTAATAAAACTTCTACACAATAAAACATATGTATTTATCATATGCAAACAAGTTTTCAGACTAAAATATCAATAATTCAGTCTATCAACATTTAAACGAAAGAGTATAATTTTTCTACTTAACATGCAAAAATTATTAACCTTTTTAATATTTTTTTTAGTATATAAAAATAATTTTTAATGTAAAATTTACCTGAAATTATTAAAAGAAAAGATTGTTCGAAATGCCTTCCTTCCATTTCAATAACACTTTTTATTCTTGGCCGAAACTCATCTAAGGTTCGATTTACTTTTATTTTTAAGAATATTATAAAATTATGTTTAGCTCATTAAAATGCATAAATTGATTTATATTTTTAATTTGTATTCTTAATTTTCTTAATTCAATTACCGTACCGATACTTCTGGTTAATGTTAATGGTTATATAGTTCATATATAGCTAGGAATGTTACTAGTCGAATTTAATTCCATCTTCAAAAATTCAATTTTTAAACCGTGAGATTTACTTTCATCAATTGTAAGTCCTCTAAGTACATTTCTTTTTATTACCTTAATACGTGTAACTGATTTAATTAAATACTTAAATACTACCTTGAACTTAAAGGATTTTATAATAATAATAATAATGATAATAATAACAACAATAATTGACTCAAAAGATTTTATAACCCTAAACCCATCTTAAATTATTATACATTATTTTTAAACTTTGTTAATTCAAAAACCTTCCAAATCTCTACACATACACACGCATGTATGCACACTATATATACTATATATACAAACCTTATTCTAAAATCATTCGATATCACAAACTATTTCATAGCGTGTAGGTGCTAACTCTGCTATTTGTATAGTCCTAAGCATTTTTGCTTACTATATATAAATTTTTGCTCAGGCATTTATTCAGTTAATTTAAGAATCCTCTCCGCTAATCTATCCCTCAAATTTATAAGATACACACTTTGTATCTAATACACACACATACACACTAGACCACAGGTCTATACATCATCCATTACGTAATTCGATTTTTACCTACAATAGTCAATAAAATTAGTTATAGACTGCACGATCAGGGTAACTTTGGAAAATAATTTATATTTTTCCCTTTTACCTACTATTCAGTATGTATGTAATTTTCCTCACAGAATTTTTTTTTAAAATTAACAATACCATTCTTTGCCTAACTTAATTGTTTGTCCAAATTAATGTATTAATCCTTTTATTCTGTTTGCATAAATTAAAGTATTAATCTTTGAATTTTTTTATATTTTATAAGCAAGTGTTATTTTAAAGATTTGATTACTCTCCATTGTACGCAACCACCGAACTCACTTGTTCTGTATAAAAATTTGTAATGTAAAGAAAAATTCGTCATCTAACTTGTAGTAGTTAGGATGTTATTTTCTCATTTGTATTGTATTAATGGTACCCTACTAGATTATTGTATAAATATCATTTTTAAAAGGGGAGAGCAATGTAAAAATGGACAATGAATAATCAATATTCATTTTTACATAAAAACCAAAATCGCTTAACGCGAGTTTGGATAATAATTTTACTTGTGGCTTCCTATTTTTGTTCGTCAAAACCCTACGATCTACCATACCTATGGTTTAGTCGTATCCATTTTTATTTGCTATAGAAGTTATTAATTAATTATGATTGTCTTGCATCTCACCCTCGTCCCTAGATTATGCATACACATTGCATATAACAGGATTGGAACCCGTAGTTGTACTTTTTAGTCATTAATGCCCACTCTTTGCCTCTAATTCGTTCTTGTAAATCTCCCTAATAATGATTTGTATTATACGTACAAAATTCAATAACTATGACGTCATAAAGTAACTTAATTCTCTTCACGTTTTCCATACCTTGAACACTGAATCATGTGTTTAGTATTTGGACATCTTCCGTATTGAATGTATGGTAAATTCTTTAATCATAATAATAATACTGATACCTATCAACCTATCAATCCATATTTTACGCGCGTCTATATTACGCACACAACCTATTCTGTTACTTACATGTAAAATACGTCCACATGTATTTTTTTCTTTTTTTTCTTTTAAGTGCGTTCACCCTCACAAGACATTCATTAGGCTTACAGTAGTTGAGTGGTCGAATTCGCGAATCACAGCAGAATTGAACGTTTCTAAGATAAACAACATCTTTCGCTCTGATCCAAATTCATAACATATTAAAAATGTAAATAACATATTATGTGTTATATAATTATCTTGTCATGTCTCATGTACTTGTGCTGTACTAATAACCATAATAACCATATATAATCTAACCATATAATCTAACATATAATCTAACCATATATATACTGTATATATAAAAAACACTGTAAGAATGGTAACGACGTAATGTACTTCAATGAAACTATAATTGAATGTAATGACTTTATATATAATGTAAGAATGTACTTTAATAGAACTGTAAGGGACAATCATAAGCGAATGGGAAGTAATCCATAATCGAAATCATAATTGTAATAAACCCAAACAAAAATGTACTCAGTCATGTACTTCAATTGTACTTGTGTACGACTATGAAATGAAATCGCCTTCAGAAATGAAGACATGGCAAAAAAAAAAAGATTAGCTTTTATTTTTATTTTTTATTTTTTAAATCTTTATTGGAATCTTTTAAACATCTGATCGTGTTTAAAAGGGGGAAACTTAACCTCCAACTGCCGTTCCCCAACATTCAGGCTTATATATTATACATGTATTTGTAAAATGGGGACACTTCATTACGGCTCTCTGCTTTGGTCACTGCTAAGAGACTCCCATTGTTAGCAGCCCTCGCTGCGGGGAGGGGGCAGAGGCCCCTGCCTCCTTAATATTTTTAGATTCCGGCCTGAGCTATGGTCGAAAGAGGTCGAACCTCTACCCCTGTAAAATTCAGACCACTACCTGTAAATTTTTAAGAAGAAAATTACAGTAAGAGAAACTTTTTTATTTTCCCCCTCGAGTTGGGCTATCTTCAGAGGAATTTAGTCAAGAAAGTAGAAGTATCAGAGTATTATTGAAAGAAAAGAATTAACAGAGTGTCGACCCCATAAAGCGAGAGAAAAGAATTAGAAAGTTATAGAAGAAAAGTATATAGAAGAAATATCCGTTGCTTGCCTCCGTAACTAGAACCCCCGTCGATCCGAACCAACCCAGGGCCATAGACGGAGGGGTTAACAGCTGGCGACCCTGCATCAGGATAAAAAGAAGATTTTAAGAAGATTTTAAGAGGCCACTCTTTGGCCAAGATAGAAATTACCCCTGCATCAGGATAAAAAGAAGATTTTAAGATTATTTTAAGAAGAGGCCACTCTTTGTCCAAGATAGAAATTACCCTGCATCAGGATGAGAAGATTATTTTAAGAAGAAGATGATTTTAGAAGAGGCCACTCTTTGGCCAAGATAGAAATTACCCTGCATCAGGATAAAACCATTTGACCGGCGTGTCACGACTTCTAGTTCGTAACATCCACCCTTGAAACGGTGTGTCACGACTCCAAGTTCTCCACGCCTAGTTTTCATCCAAGAAGAAGTAGCCAGCAAGACGTCTTCAGGACACGTCTCAAGGAAATTTTGTTAAGTACAGAGTTTGTTTTTTTAAGAAATTTATAAACACTTGAAAAGTCAGTATTATTAACAGTTAATAATGAGTATCAAGTCAGAATTTACACAAAACACAGTGAACATTTCAGACACCAGTGATACATTTTTTTAGTGAAACAGTAATTGTAACAGAGTTAATTTCAAAGAGAAGTTAAATGTAAGAGAGAGTTAATTTCAGAGAGAGTTAATTTCAGAGAGAGTTAATTTCAGAGAGAGTTAATTTCAGAGAGAGTTAATTTCAGAGAGAGTTAATTTCAGAGAGAGTTAATTTCAGAGAGAGTTAATTTCAGAGAGAGTTAATTTCAGAGAGAGTTAATTTCAGAGAGAGTTAATTTCAGAGAGAGTTAATTTCAGAGAGAGTTAATTTCAGAGTTATTTTCACTATTATATTCAGTATAGAATAATTTTATTTATGTACCAAACATAATAGTACCGTACCTTCACGTACGTTCGAGTGAAATGTTGTTTACATTTTTTATTTTTGTTTACAATTTTTTTCAATTTATTGAATTGAATTGACTTGCAAATTAAGAGAGAGAGTGTTTATAGAGAGAGTATAGATTTAGAGAGATATTTGAAGTCAGTTTTGAAGTCAGTTTTAGTTGCAAAGAAGTTTTGAAGTCAGTTTTAGTT
This sequence comes from Bathynomus jamesi, assembly GCA_023014485.1. Lineage (NCBI taxonomy): Eukaryota > Metazoa > Arthropoda > Malacostraca > Isopoda > Cirolanidae > Bathynomus > Bathynomus jamesi. Next base: position 1,042,856 of record JAJOZX010000840.1, read on the forward strand.
GCAAAGAAGTTGCAAGTCAGTTTTGAAGTCAGTTTTAGTTGCAAAGAAGTTGCAAAGAAGTTTTGAAGTCAGTTTTAGTTGCAAAGAAGTTTTGAAGCAGTTAGTTTTGAAGCAGTTAGTTTTGAAGCAGTTAGTTTTGAAGCAGTTAGTTTTGAAGCAGTTAGTTTTGAAGCAGTTAGTTTTGAAGCAGTTAGTTTTGAAGCAGTTAGTTTTGAAGCAGTTAGTTTTGAAGCAGTTAGTTTTGAAGCAGTTAGTTTTGAAGCAGTTAGTTTTGAAGCAGTTAGTTTTGAAGCAGTTAGTTTTGAAGCAGTTAGTTTTGAGGCAGTTAGTTTTTAAGTCCCAATTTATTTCAATGCAGTCAATTGAATTCCACTTTTTCTTTGTAAGTTAAGAGAATTTAATTTAAGAAAATGTAATTTAAGAATTTAATTCAACCTTTTTTTGTGTTGTAAAGAGAATTTAATTCAACCTGAATTGACCGGGTTGCGTCTTTAGTTAACCTTTCTTTGTTTTGTTGTAAGAAGGAAATGGACCGATTTGTCTTTTCTTTTTTCATGCCATTGTTGCGTATAAAAATATATAGGTAAAATGACATATTTTGTTGTTGGCAACAAAACGTTTTTACAAATGTTGGTAACGAGTTTTATAATTATTGCGATTATATGATGACAGAAATAGTGTAATAATTAATCGATCATGTACCTAATTTATCTTGCTCTGTATGGTCGGGAAATTTACCCGTAGGACCGCACATACCCTAAATTTCAGTTGTGTTTATTCTTTTTTGTCATTTAATTTTAATAAAACTTCTACACAATAAAACATATGTATTTATCATATGCAAACAAGTTTTCAGACTAAATATCAAATAATTCAGTCTATCAACATTTAACGAAAGAGTATAATTTTTCTACTTAACATGCAAAAATTATTAAACCTTTTAATATTTTTTTTTAGTATATAAAATAATTTTTAATGTAAAATTTACCTGAAATTATTAAAAGAAAAGATTGTTCGAAATGCCTTCCTTCCATTTCAATAAACACTTTTTATTCTTGGCCGAAACTCATCTAAGGTTCGATTTACTTTTATTTTAAGAATATTATAAAATTATGTTAGCTCATTAAAATGCATAAATTGATTTATATTTTTAATTTGTATTCTTAATTTTCTTAATTCAATTACCGTACCGATACTTCTGGTTAATGTTAATGGTTATATAGTTCATATATAGCTAGGAATGTTACTAGTCGAATTTAATTCCATCTTCAAAAATTCAATTTTTAAACCAGTGAGATTTACTTTCATCAATTGTAAGTCCTCTAAGTACATTTCTTTTATTACCTTAATACGTGTAACTGATTTAATTAAATACTTAAATACTACCTTGAACTTAAAGGATTTTATAATAATAATAATAATGATAATAATAACAACAATAATTGACTCAAAGATTTTATAACCCTAAACCCATCTAAATTATTATACATTATTTTAAACTTTGTTAATTCAAAAACCTTCCAAATCTCTACACATACACACGCATGTATGCACACTATATATACTATATTACAAACCTTATTCTAAAAATCATTCGATATCACAAACTATTCATAGCGTGTAGGTGCTAACTCTGCTATTGTATAGTCCTAAGCATTTTTGCTTACTATATATAAATTTTGCTCAGGCATTTATTCAGTTAATTTAAGAATCCTCTCCGCTAATCTATCCCTCAAATTTATAAGATACACACTTTGTATCTAATACACACACATACACACTAGACCACAGGTCTATACATCATCCATTACGTAATTCGATTTTTACCTACAATAGTCAATAAAATTAGTTATAGACTGCACGATCAGGGTAACTTTGGAAAATAATTTATATTTTTCCCTTTACCTACTATTCAGTATGTATGTAATTTTCCTCACAGAATTTTTTTTTAAAATTAACAATACCATTCTTTGCCTAACTTAATTGTTTGTCCAAATTAATGTATTAATCCTTTTATTCTGTTTGCAAAATTAAAGTATTAATCTTTGAATTTTTTATATATTTTATAAGCAAGTGTTATTTAAAGATTTGATACTCTCCATTGTACGCAACCACCGAACTCACTTGTTCTGTATAAAAATTTGTAATGTAAAGAAAAATTCGTCATCTAACTTGTAGAGTTAGGATGTTATTTTCTCTCATTTGTATTGTATTAATGGTACCCTACTAGATTATTGTAAATATCATTTTAAAAGGGGAGAGCAATGTAAAAATGGAAATGAATAATCAATATTCATTTTTACATAAAAAACCAAAATCGCTTAACGCGAGTTTGGATAATAATTTTTACTTGTGGCTTCCTATTTTGTTCGTCAAAACCTACGATCTACCATACCTATGGTTTAGTCGTATCCATTTTTATTTGCTATAGAAGTTATTAATTAATTATGATTGTCTTGCATCTCACCCTCGTCCCTAGATTATGCATACACATTGCATATACAGGATTGGAACCCGTAGTTGTACTTTTTAGTCATTAATGCCCACTCTTTGCCTCTACTTCGTTCTTGTAAATCTCCCTAATAATGATTTGTATATACGTACAAAATTCAATAACTATGACGTCATAAAGTAACTTAATTCTCTTCACGTTTTCCATACCTTGAACACTGAATCATGTGTTTAGTATTTGGACATCTTCCGTATTGAATGTATGGTAAATTCTTTAATCATAATAATATACTGATACCTATCAACCTATCAATCCATATTTTACGCGCGTCTATATTACGCACACAACCTATTCTGTTACTTACATGTAAAATACGTCCACATGTATTTTTTTTCTTTTTTTCTTTTAAGTGCGTTCACCCTCACAAGACATTCATTAGGCTTACAGTAGTTGAGTGGTCGAATTCGCGAATCACAGCAGAATTGAACGTTTCTAAGATAAACAACATCTTCGCTTCTGATCCAAATTCATAACATATTAAAAATGTAATATAACATATTGTTGTATATAAAATTATCTTGTCATGTCCCTCATGTACTGTGCTGTACTATAACCATAATAACCATATAATCTAACCATATAATCTAACCATATAATCTAACCATATATATACTGTATATATAAAACACTGTAAGAATGGTAACGACGTAATGTACTTCAATGGAAACTATAATTGAATGTATGACTTTATATATAATGTAAGAATGTACTTTAATAGAACTGTAAGGACAATCATAAGCGAATGGGAAGTAATCCATAATCGAAATCATAATTGTAATAACCCAAACAAAAATGTACTCAGTCATGTACTTCAATTGTACTTGTGTACGACTATGAATGAAATCGCCTCAGAAATGAAGACGTGGCAAAAAAAAAAAAGATGTTTTTATTTTTATTTATTTTTTTTTAAATCTTTATTGGAATCTTTCAAACATCTGATCGTGTTTAAAAGGGGGAAACTTAACCTCCAACTGCCGTTCCCCAACATTCAGGCTTATATATTATACATGTATTTGTAAAATGGGACCTTCATTACGGCTCTCTGCTTTGGTCACTGCTAAGACTCCCATTTTTTAGCAGCCTCGCTGCGGGGAGGGGGCAGAGGCCCTTGCTCCTTAATATTTTTAGATTCCGGCCTGAGCTATGCGAAAGAGGTCGAACCTCTACCCTGTAAAATTCAGACCACTACCTGTAATTTTTAAGAAGAAAATTACAGTAGAGAAAACTTTTTTTATTTTCCCCTCGAGTTGGGCTATCTTCAGAGGAATTTAGTCAAGAAAGTAGAAGTATCAGAGTATTATTGAAAGAAAAGAATTAACAGAGTGTCGACCCCATAAAGCGAGAGAAAAGAATTAGAAAGTTATAGAAGAAAAGTATATAGAAGAAATATCCGTTGCTTGCCTCCGTAACTAGAACCCCCGTCGATCCGAACCAACCCAGGGCCATAGACGGAGGGGTTAACATATATATATATATATATATGTAAAAAATGAACAATGAATAATCAATATTCATTTTTTACATAAGAACCAAAATCGCTTAACGCGAGTTTGGATAATAATTTTACTTGTAGCTTTCTACTTTTGTTTGTGTCATAACCTTACGAACTACCATTTCTATGGTTTAGTCGTATCCATTATCCATTTGTTATAGAAGTTATTATAATTAATTATGAATTGTCTTGCATCTCACCCTCGTCCCTAGATTATGCATACACATTGCATATAACAGGATTGGAACCCGTAGTTGTACTTCTTAGTCATTAATACCCACTCTTTGTCTCTAATTCGTTCTTGTAAATCTTCCTAATAATGATTTGTACTATACGTACAAATTCAATAACTATGACGTCACATTTTCCCGTCATTAATTTCCCTTCATCATATCTCTAGTATTCAATGTATGAAAATTCTTTAACATCATAATAAAAACTGTACACTCTATAGAAGTCATTATTTATATGTTATGTAGTATAAATATTATTATTCAACCATATTCATCCATACCGTATGTGCCCATGTACTTTGCATTATATTTCTAACATCTTAATTGTCTATTAATATGAAACACTGTAACAAAAAGTTATAGTAACTGTTTAATTATAATTAACTGTAATACTTTAATTTAATATAATGTAATGTACTTTAATGAAACTGTACTTAATGATGTAATGTACTAAATGACGTAGTCAATGTACTTTAATGAAATTGTAGTTAACGATAATAAATGAATTGGTAATTATAATCATAGTTACAGTAGACCAAAATTACAATGTACTCAATGTCCGACCCGACATTATGTCGCCATAAGGAATGTAGAATCGGCAATACTGTTGTTATTTTTTTATTATTATTTTTCATTTGGAATTAATTTTGATGTGCTTTCTACTTTGCCAAATAATTGATGACCTGTTCTTTTTTTAAAATCTCATAATCATTTTTTTAGATTTAGCTGAATAATGAATCCTGAGTAACTTTTGCCATGTCATGTTTTGTATACATTCTTTCTTCGTTATAAAAGATGAAGTCATGTCTTACCTAAGCATTTAATTCTAAATCTTAAACCTTTAATTTTTACTCATATGCATATTTTAGTGTAAAGATGCATAGTTCAATTTCCACTTTTAGTTAACTTGGCAGATCATGATAACATCAGATCTGAAAAAAAGCAATTTAACATAAAAATATGGCTTCATCTTCAAATATCTTGTTTATTCGTTTAAACCTTACCACAGCTAAAAGATTTACTTTATTTTCAAATATTGTACAAAAATAATGCAGCCTCTTCAACATTTAATAATGATGATGTTAGTAGAATCGGGGTATATAAACCTCACCAATTTCTTCCATGTTTGTTCTGATTCCAACTACGAGGCTGAGCATTACCTGTAACAGTTTTAGGAGTAAAACACAGTAAGAAAGTCTTTATCTTCTCCTTCGAGCCGTGCTCTCTTCAGAAAACTTAGTAATTAGAATCTCCCGATAAGTTACAAGAAGAATCGGGGAGAAACCTCAAAGAATTTAATAAGCCTCTCAGAATCCTCCGAGCCACTAAAGAAGAACTCGGAGAGTAGTATAGAAGAAACTACTGCAAGTAACAGATCCGTTGCTGCCTCCTAACCAGAACCCCCGTCGACTCCGAACCACCGACTCAGGGCCATAAACGGAGGGGTTAACATATATATATATATATATATATATATATATATATATATATATAACTGCAATGACCGCGCAGTATATAAATGAATAGAAACGACATAAGTGTTAAGGAACGCTTCTGCACACGAGGAGGAGAGATAACGAATAATGAAAAATGAGGCGAACCGCCCGGGAATCGAACCCAGGGCCTTATATATATATATATATATATATATATATATATATATATATATCCATAATCATAGGGAAAATATATATATATATATATATATATATATATATATATATATTCCCTATGAGCGCGAGCTCTTTAGAGATTGATGTCTGATTAGATCCTATAGTGTACAACGTATTTCAAAAGTCCGTAATCATAGGGAAAATATATATATATATATACTGTATGTATATATATATATATATATAATATATATATACTGTATATATATATATATATATATATATATATATATATGTATACTGTATATATATATATATATATATATATATACTGTGTATATATATATATATTAATATATACTGTATATATATATATATATATATATATATATATATATATATATATATATAATATTTCCTATGATTGCTGAGTTTTGAAACAACCTGCATTATTATAGTTATTTGAGTTTCCGTTAATGGGCTGTATATCGCTATAGTGAGGGGGCTTATTGAAATGAGCGTTACAAGTCGGACAAAAATACCAATTTTTTTTTAGTTTCCTTTGGGCATAGACACTAAAAAACTCGTGCTCCCAAAAATCTGCCCAATTTTTTATTTAAACATGACCGCCAAAATCACGAAAACGGCAAAAATTAAAAAAATTCCATGCACAAAATGGCATATAAAGAGCCCTTCAGGTTTTAGGGCACTTACATTTAAACATGAACCGGATGAACAGTATCAGTGGGTAAAATAAACCAGACATACACTATATTTTTTCTTTCAAGATAGCCGGCGAACTGCCAAAACGGTTATGAAATGCGTAAAGATGTCTGAAATTAATATGATATGGCTTCGAATGTGCTTCAATGCTAAGATGTTGAAACTATGGCCAAACCCACAGACCAAACCCGGTGGCCTTTCAGCGTTGGGATGAGCTCGGGACCAGAACAAGCAAGACTTCTGATCAATTTCGAAAGTGAATACCTTAAGAGCAGGACCCTGAGATCAACTATCACCACCACGAAGGAGGTCTCTCAACACAACACTCTTTCCTACATCAGGTGAACAGCCTAACAAAGGTAGTTTCCTCTTAGATGATTGCTCTGAACTGCTAGTCGTGGATGTGCTTGGAGACAAAACACACGCTATCCATGCACCTATCACGAAAAACAGACTGCCTCTTTTGAGAACGCAAAAGCCCAAATGACAACCTAAAATGAAACAGGTTGCTGCCGTCCGCGGTAATGCAAGCTTGTTTGGTTGCCTCTACATTGCTAACCAGCAACGAGATGGAGATCCAGGAATGTTCTTTTACCATGAGAATCAACTCAGTCCCCTTAGTATCTCTGAATTTGGCAAACTTCGTAAGGATGCCAAGGCAGATTTATCGAAATGCATGGACTGTTGTAATCATTCTGAACCTCCAGATCAGTACGAGTGCACAATCTTCGATGGGGCTGCCCCGGTTCATACTTTGCCTACTACTGCTACTTCAACCTTTGGAGACTATTTAGAAAGTATCTTCCTACCATTTCTTCTACGTGAACTCGGTCATGTCACCTGGATAGACGTGGTGTGGGACAGGTATTTGTTCAGAAGCACAAAGGATTCTACAAGAGAAAGGAGCGGCAGTGGTGTGTACCTCATGCAGGGCCGGATTAAGACCTTTAGAGGCCCTAAGCACTTAAAAGATTTTGGTGCCCCATATATATGTAATTCAAAATATAAACAAAAATAAACCATAAAATAAAATTTTATTTTTTGAAATGAAACAAAACTTACAGTAAGATGGAAAATAATGTTTATTTTTGTATACTTCCACTTCATTTATATTTGAACAGCTTATAGGCTATAAGCCGCGATTATAATAGTATAATAAATCCATGGTAAATCCGACAATGGAAAATTTCTGTGGTGCCACCCTTCCCTTGATGCCCTAAGCACGGGCTTATTTTGCTTAATGGTTAATCCGGCCCTGACCTCATGGTTAGCCTTCAAACAAAACTCCGTCAAGTGGAAGGATTTCCTTAGTGATTCTTCAAACAAAAAGCAGCTCTTTGCTTACTTATTTGATAAGGTGGCGGGCGTACAACGACTGGCCAGAGAATAAGATTTACATCATCGATGATACCTCAGTTCTCCACAAAGGCAGGGGTAAACCTATACTAGAGTGCACCCACGAAGAGGCGGATACACTGCAAACATGGGCCACAAAAATCCAGGTCCGGACAGTCAATACAGACATTTTGGTCATCCTTATTGACTAATTTACTGATATGCAACTTATCTGTTCTGATATTCAACTATGGGCAGCTTTTGGGGTTGAGAAAAGCTTCAAGAGCATCTGTCGCACACTTGGAAAAAGCAATGCTGAAGCCCTTCCTGTATTTTATGCTTTCTCAGGTTGCGACACCATGTCTTTTTTTTCTTTAGGAGGGCTAAGCAGATTACATGTCAGGCCTGGAAAAGCTATCCTATATATATGTAGGGCGGAGTGAAACCAGACAAAGTTTTCTTTTTCTTTGGGCACACTGAAATTTATTGTGGTTTTATCTAGAAAACACAAAGAAAACTGAAATAATATTCTAGAGTATCTTGAACTGCCCCATTTTTGCCAAATATGAAATGGGTGTCGTAACTGGGTTCACGGTGGTTTATAACTGATTCTTGGCTATTTTGTGGGGGGAAACAAATAGATATAACCCACACAAAACTTAAAAATATATCTTCGGCAAATAATTTTCAGGTTATTTAATGAATTTCTATTAACTTTTTCTTTTCTGGATTAATCATATTCTCGAATTTAGTGTTTTGTTGCAAGGATTATATAAAGAACAAAGAAAGAAAAATAATTTTGTTTAAAAATTTGTTTTATTAAATACATATAGCGTATAGGAACACACAGCAAATGAGTACACAAATGGTAACTGCAAAAAAACGACCTTAACTATTCGAATAAAGAAGGCAAACTTTTAAGAAAATCCTTTTTGGTTTCTACGACTGGCATTAGACTACGTGAAATTATTCTAGCTCTGATAAAACCATCTTGTGTTTCAGACCCAAATACCGAACTTGAAGAGTCCGACACTAATTTAATACAACGCTCTACATTCTGGGTATGATTGGGATAATTTGGAATGTTTAATGCGTTTCCTTTGATAGCTAAAATTTCTGCTTTTGTTAGCTTCATTATAAGAGGTGGCTCACTTATTGTAGTATAATTCCAATTAATTATTCATCCCAGTCCTTTGCATCAAAATTAAGATTATGAACCTTGAAATCTCTCAATTCTAAATTTTGACCAGTCTCATTTCGCATGTCCATGATTTTGTTAACAGCTTTTTCACGTTTTTCCCTAGTTGAGTCACACAACATTGTCAGAAGAATATTTTCTGGGTGAGCAAAGTATGCATTTCGGGATATATACTTCTTAACAATTTCTACTGATTCTCTAGGCAAATGCTTAACACTATAAAAAGCAGAAAACGCACGCCTTGGGCCATCTATGCAATTAAGTTTACATTTCATGTCAAACCAATTAGGACCATAATCTGTCACAATGAAGTGTTATTGTGTAAAGTTTCTTTGTTGGTTTCACTTTTGAAACAAAGCCTACAAACCCCATTAGTAAGAGTTAACCATCTAGCATGACTAAGAGGACCTGACTTTACATGAGCAAGGTGTTCATCAACTGTACCATTTCTGATTGCTGAAATAATGTGGTATAAGTACTGCTGGTATCCACTAAGATCATCAACAATGTGTTGTGGCAGATAGAATAGTTCTTTACCACTAGTTATAGGTTTGAATTGTACTAGTGAATTGTTTTCACAAAATTTAATGGCTTTCCCAATAGGACTATGGAAAAACTATACATGCCTGTCATACACTTTACAGTTCACAACAAAGCCTAATTCAAACCCAGGCTTATACACGCCCACAATATGGTATCGTATATGGTACCTTTATTTCATAATTAAATACAAATTATTAATTTATTGCATTAAATGACTACAAAATTGCCTCGGGATTGGCGACAAAGCCTGTTGGGAATGGAAAAAATTGCCATACATAGAACCCAATATGTATGCATTGGGCCTACATAACAACAAGAAAAACGTATTATTTCATATCCAAATTTTCCATTGCTGACTGATGAAAATTACTTCGAGAGAAGAAATAATGAAAACAAAAATTAGACGTCTGGGGACTTTGTAAAGTAAGCGAATTTTTAAGACAGACTTACCAGCCAGAGCTGCCAAATGACAAGCATTGCTTTAAGCAAGGAAGACGTGCTTCATCTTCCTACAAGTTCTCAGTGAAAAACTAATATAAAACTAATAACACAAAAGGATAGGCCTATTCCTTCAGGTATTTAAGCATAGTGAATTGCCTATATTAATTAGAATAAACTCGTTACGTAACTCTATCGCCTACATCGAAAGAGGTGCGATAGGCAGCCGCGCGCCCTACAACCAGAAGCAAGGTCCAACGAAATAATAAGGTATGGTAGTTTCCTTTTTTACCATTAGGCAGCGCTAAATACCGAAGGCAAATAAATTTAACATTAACCAAACAAAAAAACACTACTTAACAAGGTCTTTTGAAGACCTCCACAAACACAATTTTTTAACGAAAAGATATAAGGCTTTTGCCGTCAACTCTGCACCAATATCTGGCAGAAATTTTCACGGGATCAGGTTGACAGCGTTCAACCATAACCCTATATAGTTTTTTTACATGTTGGCCGTGTGGAAACCCGACCCCTCTAAAATTTACACTAACACAAACAGAGGCTAGGCTTAGCTCGTTAGGCCTCAACCTAACTCTACCTAACGTAACAATCGGCGAAGGCTGAGGCCGATGATAACCGTAAACAAAGCCTTATTCATTTAATGGGCTTAACGCACTTTTGGTCCTATACAAAAGAGGCCAATTTCACCCTGGGCCTATTTAGTAGGCCCACTTTGCTTGGCCTTAATTAATAGGCGTAACATACTCAGGCACCTAAGCCTACTTCAAACATTACAATTTAGACCTAGTAGAAGCCTACCTTTCAAAGTAGGCCCTACTCTTTAAACTCAAGGCCTATCCTAACTAAAAACATTGTAAATTTTTAATTTAACCTGTGGTGTAGGTTATATAAAACTTATTACAGTAATTTAACTCTTTAACATCAAATTAAACTCGGAACTTTAAACTAACAACAATTATGGAAGACATGGACAAAAGGGTAAAAAACCTAGACCAAGACGACAAAAACCCAGACCTTGGAGTTATGGCACCATCTCAAAACCACAAAAAAATTAATGAGAAAAAAATCAGCACGTAAAGGTGCCATCGAAAAATCGTACAATGATTACAAACAGAAAGAACCTACAACATAATTATGAGCTTGAGACATTGAATTATATTACCCGTTACGAACAAGAAATCCTCACACTAGAGAAGGAAATAATTACAGAAATTGATGACACAATTGAACTAACAGATGATGAGTATTCTACTCTCCTATTTAACAATGAAAATTACATTAAAAAAGTTGATTCCTATATTTCTGAAATTCAAAGCCAACTTGATGAGTACAAAAAACAAGACACCAAATGAAAGTTTCTTGGAAGCTATCCGAAATGTTTCACTTAGCTCTCCCAACAAGGCTGAGGACAATGAACTAAAATCAAAACTGCCCATACTTGAAGTATTCACTTTTGAGGGTGACAGAGCCAAATTTCAATCTTTTATTGAAAAATTTCATAGCCTTACAGATGTTGATAAATTTAGTTATTTACTGAACTATGTATCTGAAAGGTCCCTGCCTTAAGATTAGTGGAATCACTGTCAGCCATAGGTATTTCTTATTATGTGGCAATAGAATTACTTTACAGAAATTACATGAATAAGGATGAAATTGTGCACGACTTAGCTCTTAAAGTAATGAACATGCAAACCCCAAAAGACAACAACTATGGTGATCTCTATGACTTTTACTGCGAGTTTGAATGTCTCATGGGACAACTTAAAAACAATGATTTAAACATTACAGAGTCAGCTTGGGTCATTCAAGCTGTTATTTTTCAAAAACTCCCTTCTAGGGTTAGAGAGAGATTTCATCAGAGAACAACTGAAATATACCCTAGCCTTAATAAACTAAGAGAAGATTTCCCAACTGTACTTGCACTTTACAAATCCAGTTACACCCACCCAAAATTTAACACAACACAAGAAAAACCCAACAATTCAGAAAACTAAAACCCTAACAAAAAATTTCAACACTTACCAGCTACATTCAAACACAAACGCAAAACCTAATTTGCAGACAATAAAGTTACAGGAAAAGACTCAAAGACCCCTACTCTACAAAACTTCAATGGGATCACCTGAAGATCAGGGCCCCCAGCCTCAATTACCAAATGATATCTTCGTTAAAACTAACGAAAATATCACGACTTAACCTAACCAATCGTCAAGGGCGTACAGTTGACCTAACCGGGCATTCAATTTAATTTATTATTATATTTGGTACTGTAAAGAAAAAACAAGAATATATGGGGGCCCTGATCTTCAGGTGATCCCTTTAATATAACGACTTCTGAGTCTAACCCCATAACAGGCAAATTTTGTTTTGTCAATGAATATAGTACTACATATTGTCCCAAATACACAGACTTTACAGCAAGGTCAAAACGTTGTGAACAACTAAACTTATGCAAAAAATGCAATGGATCAGGGCATAATAAGCTAGACTGCAAATTAAAGTTGAAATACAATTGTAAGATTTGCAGTAGTTTTGACCATGTTACCCCCATGTGTAATACACAAAAAGACATGGAAAAAACCTACAAACATTCTGAACAAACACCTAAATCAAACCAAAACAAACAGAAATAAACTCAAAATACTATGAATGGGCACGTCATTTCATCTAGTGTTAACAATTCAAAAATTCTTTTACCAACCACAACCTTGGAAATTCAAAACAAAAAGGGTCAAATAGTACAGGTTAGGTGTTTTAGATAGCTGCTCATAACAAACATTTGATAGAAAAACTGGGACTTCAGAAGCACCAGGGAAATGACGATCTCTCTATTTCCTCATTTGTTACCAAAAACCCAGTACAAGCGAGTTTTAAAACTGCAAATGTAACTTTAACTCTTGATGCAACATTTGAAACCCTTAAGGTTGTTGTGGACAAAATAGAACAAGAAAAATTACAAATACCTGGGTTAAAACAAACTTTGCTGCCACTTCAAAACAAATACACGATAGCTGACAAAACCCTTAATACTGACGTAGTTGATGATATACATACGTATGCTCATGGGGGCTGACTATCTTTATCTTGTCCATAGAGGCATCATTAAAATTGGGGATGGAATAGCCACAAACTCCCACAGATATTGCACCTTTGGGTGACATCACTAAATACAATCTTACTACTGACACAGAAAATACAGAACAGGAACAAAATTCACACAAAACAAAATCACCACATTCACGAATTTCTGACTGTGTAACAAACTCAAACAACAAAAACACTGTAGTAACCTCACATCATTTAAATGATAATGACTCAACATTGGATAAAGAGTTACAGCAGTTGTGACTATTAGAATCAGTTGGCATAAAGGACAGTACAATTACACATGAAGATCAATTGATGACAGAACAATTTAAGGGTATATTACAACACAGAGACAATCAATACTATGTGGAGCTGCCTTGGAAAATACCTTGTCCAGAAATAATGGACAATTTGCAAGTAGCTAAGGCACACCTGTATAAAACAAAGGCACTTGCCCCAAATGTTGTATCATTCAATGTTTCAAAAATATGTCTTAAAGGTAATTCATTTATATGAAGCATACAAATGAAACAGTGAAGTGGCCTACCAAGTGCTTTCTCCATAACATAAATCACACCTCCTTTATAACCAGTACTGGTATTTGTGCTATCATAGCCTATTAGCTATATCATTTTACAGATGTCTTTCTTTAATAATTGACAATACTGAATTTGCTATGTCTGCAGCCTGATGGTGTCTGGTGTCTGATGGGTAATACAGTGGCGGATCTACATTTTTGGGACCCTGAAGCTTGAACTGTTATGGGGGCCCCTTCGCAACCAGCAACAATAGGGCAACATCCAACAAGGTTCAAAGGGCCTTGCTGCCCTTGCAAGGACCTCGAGGCCCAAATGGCGGAGAACGGAGTGGTGGGGTGGTGTCCTTGAAAATGGGCCATACAGTGAGCCCCTTCCCACCAGCAACGAGGTCTGAGTAACCGCTGTTATCTTCTTCAATGGGGTTGTTCTATGGCAAATCACCACAAATTTTTTAAAAATTTAACCACTACATCTCAGATTTTGATTAAAATTGCTGTACTGGGTTATCTCACATGTCAAAGTCACTGGTGTGAATAAAAATTTCCTAGGCTATGCCTTATAGTTTTCGAGTTATGGGGGGATGAAAATTAGGGAAACGTTATATACATGCATGATGCATCATAGAATGATGAAATAAAACATAGCAAAGACCACAGTTAATATAATCTTTTATTTTAGACACCTATGAGAATACATACTACATGAAGCACATTTTACAAAATACTCTTTTTTTCTGTTTTTTCTAGCAACATATTCACATACAGTTTTGTCATATGAGAGCTTCCTTGCAATGTCATTTTCTAGAGACAATATGCATAAAGCCTAAGGGCTGAGCTATAGAACTATTAAGCCGTGCACCAACGAAGGATTCGAGGATCCAGCTGCCAAAATGTAGACTATGAATAGATTCTGGCGAGCTCAGCGAGCCCATACAGCTGGGGGTTCGGGCACTGCAAGCCCCCGAGAAAATTTTGAAATTTGACCAATTACAGGGGCATTTTGAGGCCATATGAAATGGGTATTAGAGCATATTCTAAGGTCAATATTAAGTACTTCAACCCATTGGCTTATGATTCTATCACTAAAATAGCCTTATTTTAATAACAAACACTTAAAAAAACTCCATCGATTTTGTTGAAAAATTCACTCATTAAAAAAAAAGTTGCTTCAGGGCCCCTCCTGGATTAGGGGCCCTGAAGCTTAAGCTTCATTAGTTTCATAGTAGATCCGCCACTGGGGTAATATACACTCCACCTGGTTCAGCAATCATTACATAGTGTTCTTCACTCTTCTTTTCACTGTACCACCTATCATTGACTTTCACTTCAAGTCTAATCCTTCCGACCATCGAAGTATATGGTCCATATACTTCGATATCATTGAAAAGTGATAAAGTGAATCCTATTACATTACTTCCATATAATATGGAAGTAATGGGATTCACTTTATCACTTTTCAATGTTTTTCGAAGTTTTTCTCTTTCTCTCCGCACTTTACTTCTGTCTATTACGAGATGGTCATCTTCTTTGGTGATCATACCAACGTCTATCAAAGTTGCAGTTGCAATAGCAGCAGTAGCACGATCTGATACACCAAATCTATCTGCTTGCATTGGAAGTTGGAACATGCCGCAAAGACATTCTCATTTGGCTTCCAGTATTTTTAAAACCACAGTCTTCACTTTCCATTATCCCACTGTCACTGTCTTCATCTGAAGAATTTTCTACTAAGCTCAAAAGTTGAACTTCAGTATGAAGTGAAACGCTCTCCTTTTCTTAGGCTAAACATTCTAATAAAGTCATCATAAACCTGCAAAATAATATTACATTTTTCCCTCCTACTTAGATTGAACAATATAGTCCTCAAAATAACTAGGCGGACACCGAGTACTCCCGATCGCCGTACCTCAGTCATGTAATGGAGGACTCTGTATTTTGATTATCATCATCTACTGTAGTCTGAGGAGCGTTGACCGGTGAAGGATTGGAGGGAGCAATAACAATGGTGGGTGACGAATTTGAGGCAGGATGGTAGGTGACTGGGGATGGTTGTTTAACACACCATCACCTTCGTTAGTATTTTGTATTCTCGAGTTTCAGATTCCCCAGCAGGGGCGAGGTGCTTAAGCGAGACAGTAGTCTCTCGGTCTCCCGGGAGACGAACATGAGCATATTCGGGATTAGCCTCAATGAGTTCTACTTCTTCAACTGGAGGCTCATAGTTAGACTGACGTGTATAATTTTTCAATAATACTTTACCCGGGGCGGTAAGCCACGTAGGTATGGAATGACCATTTGTAAATCGACGCTGATAATTAAATAATCTCTCATGATGGGTGCAGTTTGTAGAAGTACATGAAAGAGATCGTATGCTATGTAATACATTGGGCAAAACCGTTTCCCAACAACCAACAGGGAGTTTTCTTGAAGCCAAAGCTAAATTTACTCCTTTTCATGTAATTCCCTTATATCTCTCAACTAAACCATTTCCCTGGGATTATATGGGGTCGTTCTACTAGTGGTCACTCCGCGTGAGTTCAAAAACTGTTTAAGTGTATACGACATAAAGGAGGAACCTCTATCGGAGTGCACATACGCGGGTGCACCAAAGATAGCAAAAGTTGACTAAGACAATCAACTACAGTTTCAGCAGAAGTGTCCGCACATGAAAACGCGAAAGGAAACCTCGAAAATTCGTCTACTATCGTTAGCAGATAACGATTACGGGAATTGGAAGGCAAAGGACCTTTAAAGTCAATATCTAATCTTTCGAAAGGTTGTGTAGCTTTTATTAACTGACCTTGATTACTATTTAAATACTTCGGTTTACACTGGGCGCATACAGTGCATTTTGAAATAACGTTTTTTACATCTTCAATTGAATATGGGAGGTTTCGGCTTCTAACAAAGTGCCACATTCTAGTTACTCCGGGATGGCACAAGGCAATGTGTAACTCTTCTAAATGATGTTTATTAATAGATGCTATAAGTGCGCGAGAAAGCGTATCTGGAGCTATATTTTCTCTTCCGGGTCGATATACAGTGTCATAACTGAAACTTGATAATTCAAGTCTCCATCTCATGATTTTCTCGTTCTTAACTTTTCCTTTATGTTTAGTGTCAAACATAAACGCTACTGACCTTTGATCCGTTACTGGTTTAAAGTGTTTACCAAGCAGATAATGCCGCCATTTTCGGATAGACTCAACAATGGCGTATGCTTCTTTTTCTATAGATGAATGATTCCTTTCAGAGGGCGACAGAGTACGGGCGAAAAAGGCGACTGGACATCCAGCTTGACAAAGTAGGGCAGCTATTGCGTAATCAGACGCATCAGTCTCTACTACAAAAGGAATATTATCATCAATGGCAACAACAACAGAATTAGCAATATCACTTTTAAGATTTTCGAAAGCATTAATTACGTTAAGAGGGAGAGGGTATGTTTTATTTTCAACCAAAGGTCGTACTTTCTCGGAAAATTTTCCGATCCATTTAGAATAGTGGGCAAACATACCCATTACTCGGCGCATGTCTTTAGCATTATTAGGAGGAGGCATTTCGAGCAGTGGTTTTAACCTCTCAGGATCAGGCTTTAAAGAACCACTACTTATTCTATAACCTAGTAAATCTATAGATGACTTAAATGTAGAACTCTTATTTTAGTTAATATGAAGATTATACTTTTTTACATTTAAAATTTTTGTCAAATTACCATCATGCTCCTTCTGATCGTGTCCACATATAGTGATATCGTCCACATAAATGAAAATATCCTTTAAACCCTCTTTACGAATTATGTCATCGATTACTCTGAAAACAGGCTACGCCGTTTGTTACACCAAACGGGATTCTATTGAAATGAAACAGCTGGCCACAGTCTTCGAAAGCAGTGTATCGCTTATCCTCCTCCTTGATAGGGATCAAATGATAGGTACTCTTAAGATCTATTGTACTAAAGATACTATACTGTGCAATTTCGCCCACCATTACATTTATATTAGGCAGAGGATAAGCGTCCAACTGCGTGTATCTATTTACTGTTTGAGAAATAATCGATAACTAAGCGCTTTTTATGAGATTCATTGGCTACCACTAAAACTTGTGCTCGCCAAGGACTTCGACTGGGTTCGATAATGCCTTCCTTAAGAAGGCGATCTACTTCGGACGAAATAAAACTCATATCTGCCTGACAATATCGGCATGACTTAATAGCAATGGGTTTGCATTCAGGACTTAAATTATTAAATAAAGACGGAGGTTCCACCTCGGCTGCTGCAAGGTTACACACAGTTAAGGAAGGTTCTCTTCCCCCAAAAGGTATCTCAACTGATTCATGTCTAGACAAAAATCATGGCCAAGAATAACATTAGTACATAGATTAGGCAGAAGTGATAACTTAACACTTTTATAGGTATGATCCTTGAATGTCAAATCTACACAACAAAACCCATCAACTTTAGTTACATGAGAAGTATTAGTCATTGACATTTGACTTTTACAAGGATATACCTTCCATTTGTTTTCTTTTACAATATTTATATCAATAAAATTTTCGGTACTACCTGTATCCACTAGCGCCTTCAAAGGCAAACCATTAGCTAAAATAGTAAGAATTGCCTCTTTCAAAGAATGAGAAATAGAGCCTGATAGAGAAGCTAAAGTATTAACAGAAGCAGAAGCTTTTGAATTAGAGCGACAAACTCTGGCAAAATGGCCTTTAATACCACATTTATGACATAAACTATCTCTTGCAGGACATTTAGCTCGCGGATGCACATTACTCCCACAAAAGAAACATCTACGAGACCTTGCTGCAGCAGTAGAAGACTCCTCGCAAAGAGTTTCATTAGCACCTTGTTTAGCCTCATGTTTTTCTATTGTAATTGTTTCAGTTTCACAATAACTGAATTTAGAGGAGCATTAGAACGTATATAAGTATCAGACTGAATCTGAGCCAACTCAAGGCTGCGAGCTTGATCAAAAGCGATCTGTAAACTGAGAATTTGTTTTCAAGCAATCGTTGCTAATGAAAGGAGTATTCAAACCGTTTATAAAAGCATCTCTTATATTCATCTCTGTATTGATCTGCAGAGACCGATTGAAAGTTACAATCTTTACTCAGCTGATTTAATGCATTCATGTAATGGTCCAAACTCTCTCCCATCTCCTGACGACGGGTGGCTAATAGGTGACGAGCAAACGTTTCATTTTTCGGTTTTATATAAAGTTCATTGAGCAACTTTATAGCATCTTCATAGGTAGTACAATCAACTATGTACTCATAGACTAAAGGAGATACATGGTTTACAAGCAAACTTAGCTTTTGAGTCTAAAGATCAGAAGGTAACGCGGCCAGAAAGTTCTGAAATGTCTTGAACCAGTGACTCCAGAGACGAGACGAACTTGAGGATGAGGGCTCGGCATCAAATCTTTTCGGCTTCAGAAACTTGTCCATATCCTCTGATCTTGAAATTAAGTTGATTAAATTGAAATGAAACGCTCTCCTTTTCTTAGGCTAAACATTCTAATAAAGTCATCATAAACCTGCAAAATAATATTACACAGTGGAACGATTGATGGTTTTCTTTTCTTTACTTACTGTACTTGTCTGAGAGCTTCCTCTTGTATCTTTTTTGTAAAATTTGTGTGGCATGCACGCCTACACTATTTATATACATTTTACAATCACTCATCTGATCAAGTAGAAAGTGTAATGCCTCTTTTGGTACTTTTTTATCTCTCCGACATATGCAATCTTGTGAATTTCTTCACAATCATCACTGCATCCCATATTTGTATGAGATTTTAAATTACATTTATAGGCCAAAGTTTTGTAGCTCCTGAGTTATTTGTCTGATGACTGGCTTGTTAGCGGCATTTTTCTTTCTTTGAGACAGAGAAAGTACCGAGCCACTTGTAAATTAGTTGGCAAAAGATTATAAGGCAACTTCTCAGGAGTTCCAAACATACAATGTTGCTTAGAATGCCTTGTGCTCACAAATTTTTTCCTTGCTGAATAGCATGGGGAACTTGAAAGCGTAGATGCTGCTGTATGGAAAGATGTTGGTGTAGAGTTGCTGCAAGAGGGGATGTTGCTAGCTTGATGTAAAAAGATGTTGTTTCAGTTGTGGAACACTGGTGTGTGGGATGCTGATTCCATCTCTGATCTATAGGTAAATTATTAACTGAAAAATAAGAACAAAAACTCAAATAAATTTCAGTGAATTTTAATTGCTTAAGGAAAAACAACAAATATTTACTCGGTTTACTCACGTCAGTCAAGTGTACATTGTAACGAGTGTAACAGAATATTTTTTATCTCATCTCTCACAGCATGCTCACTATCTTCTTCTGGATTCTGTAGCTGGGGGCATGGGCGCCCGCAGGATTTTTTCCAAGGGGGGGCAAAATTTAATGTATTAATAGGTAGGGACCGGAGCAAGCAAAAAACTTTTGACCCCTTAGGAATTGTAGTCGTCTGCGGTCACTACCAAAATTATGAACAACCTTTTCCATAAAATCAGTTTTGTTGGAGTTGATTTTCTCCCGGTGAACAAATAAAAAGGTAGCAACCTTTTATCATGCACACAAATAAAATTTTTCACCTTTTAGGAGGCAGTTGGATACTTTTCAGCAAGTTTAGGATATAAATATTTTCTTAGAAAATATTTAATATATTTCTTGGCATTTCCAGGGGGAGGCAAGCGCCCCCCCTTGCCCCTACCTGCGGGCGCCCATGGCTGGGGGACAACTACTACAGCTGGCTGTCAGGCGAACTGTGGTGCCTTGGGAGTCAGAAGACACGATGCGTACAAGTATACAATACGACCTTGGCAGGAATACTTAAATCTGGGAATGACGCAAAATACGATATCTTAAAGTTATGAAAATTTATAATTGTGGAAAATATAAACATACCACCCAGTCAGTTAAATATATTTTTAATGATATTCAGTAGATAGACTATTTTTGCGTGTGCTCTACTGTGTGCTTATTGTGAAATGTTTGCAGCCACTTAATTTATGTGATCTTTAGATTAACAAAAGTCAGTATGGATGATGTATCTCATTATTTCTTTTTCCTTTCAAGAAAAAATTCTTCAGCATACATGATATACTCCACTATTTCTTTTCCCCTTCAGAATGCATTGCTACAATACGTTAAGAGAGTGGTGTATCAGGCTGGAATATGGGCAACTAGCCGGCAAGCCAAGCCCATGGTCCCAACACCAGAAGGATGGGGATGGATGATGCATAACAATCACTCGGGGCCCATCTGGATGACCCTACCTGGGGCAGCTGAAGCATGTAGTGAACTCATCGAGTGCAGTTGCGAGTCTACGCGTGGCTGTCAGAACTGCAAATGTGCCAAAATGTGTCTCCCCTGCAATGATCTTTGCAGCTGCTGATGTGAAACATGAACACTAAACTTCAATATATTAAAATGCACTTAATGTAAAATGACTTAACACAAGGTTTGAAAAGCGTATATAATATTAATTTGGCTGATATATTCCAAAGTAAATATATTATGCAGCGTATGAGGTCGACATCAGACAGGTGTTGTTGTTGTTATGTTATGTTACCATTTATGATACGTCCTTGCACAGATGAAACACATTGATTTTGATACTAGGTAATATCGGGGTGGGAAGGTTTTGGGATGGGGGACTCAAATTATGTGTTCAAATATTAGTAATTTACAGAATTTTTAGTATGTTACTATACCAGACAATTTAGACACATCCCAAGTGTAACAAAGCAATGAATACCAATCGCACGTGGTCTTTCATAACACTGAATAGTCATTTTGTGTGTTTTCGGCCATTTTGGGGGATTTGGGCGTCCATTCTGTGTAAAATTTCAGGTCTAATAAAATAAACGAGTTGTGCGTATTCTTCAGTCCCTTTAAAACCGACTCTAACCTTATGATACAATTTGTAGACTAGCGATGCATCACATATTTGAAATTAGATATTTTGATTATTTTAGCGGCCATTTTGATTTTTTATTGACTGTTATAGTCGGGAAAATTTTTGAAGCATGAGATTTTTTCAATCTCTATATCAACAGGAAACTATAAAAAAAATTCCACACTTTTGTTCAACTTGTAACAATTACGTGATTTTTTACACTAATGTGAAAATGCTCTGTATGAATTGGTTCCCAATTAACCCACCCCTAACATCTCCAGTCTAACTGCAGAGTAGGTTAAGCATAGCCTTGTAGGGTCCTAGCGAGTAGAGGGTTCAGAGCGGGTAGAGTAAATTGAGGTCCACAGTAGGATTCCTCACCAAATTAGGTTAGGGTAATTTACCGTAGCTTTTGTTAAATTATGAGTTGATGCTAGGTCTTAGACCACAATGTAGACCTAATTTAACTGGACCTAGTCAGGGACGGAGCTAGCTAGGGGCAGGCGGGGAAGTACCCCGGGACCCGGGTCGTTGATAACACCTTGGCAAGGAAAATTAATAATTCGCTGACTTAATCTCGGTAAAAGTTAAAACTTAAAATTATGTCATTTCTTATTTAAAAATAGTCAAAAAACCCAAAAATAACGTCTGTTTGTCTATATATTAATTATTAACTATATCTATAAGAAAAAAGCAATTATTTAAAAAAAATTGCAAAAAAACGGCTTCAAAACGTAAAAATGTTTTTTTTTTGGCATATTTTGAAATCTGCACTTTGTTATGACGTCATATGAAATATATCATATTGTGATCCACTTTCAATCTTTGCTTGTGTGTTAGTAAGTATGTTATTATAAGGCTAAAGCAGTTTCAAAGCCTTGTGTTAGTCCGTGCGTAAGAAATTTAGGCTCAATTGAGTGACTTAATTTAGCGTTCAGAACTTCAGACCCAGTTCCTTAGTGTGTATAGTGACTATAGTGAATCACTGTGTATATGCATGACTCGCATGAGTATACCACTTTTGCACTAAACTTTATTGTTACTCAGTTATTGTTAAAATTAATAAAGTTTTCAACCCTCGAGGCATGTCAGAGTACAAGCATAAAAGTGGCTTTAGGGGGCCCGTAAATAAGTTTTGCCCCGGAGCCCGTGACACTCTTGCTCCGCCACTAGACCTAGTTTAAATTGTTATCACTAAACTGGGGCTTAGAAATTCAACGGTTCACTTACCGATTGTTGTCAGATAAATCCTGATCTCCTCGGCCAGGCCTGATCTTCTTTACGGAGTCCTCCTTCTATTTGCTTAATTTACGTGTGCGCACTTTAAAAATAGCTGGTCGTTTCTTTCTTCTGTTTTAAGCCCCTCGC
Organism: Bathynomus jamesi; assembly: GCA_023014485.1. Lineage (NCBI taxonomy): Eukaryota > Metazoa > Arthropoda > Malacostraca > Isopoda > Cirolanidae > Bathynomus > Bathynomus jamesi. The sequence continues at coordinate 1,065,872 of JAJOZX010000840.1, forward strand.
TCGCCATGCCGCTATTTTCCCACATGTTCTTTGTTCTGACTTTTTCCTCCAGCTTTTTTTGTGTTGGTTGGTTGATTGGTAGTGTCATGGTTTCAGTACTACCAAGTACGCTTTATCACACAGTATATAAATACTAGTGCGAAGATTAACTCTGGTCAGCAACCGATTGGTTTCATCCACCCAGTCATTGACATAAAAGGAATTTAATAATTGTTAATTAACTACCTACCTATTCAGTGGACCATTTTCGTTACGTCCAGACTACCCACACATATCAGTTTTCCATACTAAGTTACCTCACTATAGTATGTTGAGAGTGGTTTGGTCAAAAGCAAGATTTACCGCGCATATTTCGATGAGGGTTTCTATAGTACAGAGCAAGTCAATTTTTGTGCATTTTTTTTGCATTTTTTATGTAAATTCAGACACCGCCGCGTCTTCTTTCTGCGCAGTGTGTGTCAAAAAGGTATAGCCATCCAAAAGAAAGATGCTTATAAAGTTATACGGACCCTGTATAAAAGTTTCTGCGAGTGAAAATCTTTTTTAATTAAAGTTAATGTCTTTCTGAGGTTATCATGATCTTTAGCAAAACTTCCAATGTTAATGTTCAATACTGATAGCAGACTTATAAAATCGGTTGGCCAAGGAGATGGCAGGTGCTGGATTTGAAAGAATGTGCGAAAAAGAGTAATTTGGGAGAATGAAATCATGTAGAGCAGAGCTGCCACAAAGATTTTATTTCTAAGAGGGAGATCTCCCACTTAGAGGTATAGCTAGGTGGGAGATACTTGTGGTCTGTGGGGCCTGTACTGTGTGTGGATGTTGTTCACCATAGAAAAGACTCTCCACAGATGCCTAATCATAAGGTAGCACAAGGAGTACCTTGATCAGCTTAGCAAATTTGCAAACCTCAACTGTCCACAATGGCTCTTCATTTGAAGCACATGCAGCCACCAATCATCGGATTTAGAACACTCGCCATCTGGCCTGGTGTCTACAAAATGTGGCAGGTCCTGCGAAACTTGCAATGCCCTCCATTCAGACAATTTATCAGTCACTTTATTGTATATTCGAGTTAAAATATTAGTTTTTTTAAATATATTTAAAAATGTAACAGTGTTCTGAAAAGGTTTGAAATGGGTGTCTGGCGGGAGATTTCGCTTGTCAGTCGAGAGTTATGGCAACTATGTGTAAAGGACGATAAAATTTGAGAGAGAGAAGGGAAAAAACAGTTTTATTACAGTCGACCCTGCTATAACGCGTACTATTACAACGCGGATTTGTATTTACGCGCTAAGTATTTTAAGACCATAAAAATGTTATTACACAGAAAATTTGAATTACGCGCAAAAAACAAAAAAAAAAAACGTTAAAAATATCAAGACCGCAAAAAACATTCGTTGGCTTATAGTTAGCTAAGCACTGTCAGATTAAACATACATTCTAACGTTCAAACCTTCGCTCACCGAGAGTTTAATTTTAGTATATCTATTTCGCACGGAACAAAATGAAAAATGTAAACGCAACACTATGAAAACTCCCAAATAATGTTCAATGGATAATTCAAAACCTTCGCTCACCGAGATTTTAATTTTATATCTATTTCGGGCAACTTAAAGAGCTAACAACAAAAAATTTGTCGGAAGCATTTACCTTGGCTGATCACATAGCAAAGACTTTTTTTCCGACAATGATCCAAACATGGAAAAGAGCAGCACATTTAGCAGAAAATTGGATGAACTTCTAGCAGGCTATAAAGAAATGTACCGCGAAAAAAAAATTCGTGCACGGCAGTTAACACCCGATGCATATTTTAAAAAGAAATCTGACGTTAGTGACCCAGACGTCCCTGACAAAGAAAATGCTGAGGAAGCACGGCAGTCAACTTCGAGTGAGGTGTAACATGTATTACTGTATGAGAATAAAAACCCACTCTAATAGACAGAGTTTATTTCCACGACAGTTTCGACGCCCACTGGCATCCTCCTCGGGTGGATACAGAAACACAAATGAAACAAAACAAGAGGGAAAAACAGTTCAGGGATCGACCGTTAAGAAATTCCACCCGAGGAGGATGCCAGTGGGCGTCGAAACTGTCGTGGAAATAAACTCTGTGTCTATTAGAGTGGGTTTTTATTCTCATATTTTGACCTTCACGTAAAAAAGTGAAGTTTTTTGCATTTATGTATTACTGTACTTGGTAGTAGTTTTTCTTTTGTAACTTTCTTAAATATAATTTTTTACTGTAATATTTGTTTCTTCATACATTACGCACTAATATATGTTGGTAAAAGCGTTTGAACAATTGATAAATTGAATTTTAAGGAAAAAATAATTTTGAAAAAAACGCATCCCTGACTTATAACATTATTCCTATGTAAAAACAGGCTTGTCACAGCGCGCGATTGCATAACGCGCTTTTACCAGAACGCATCCCGTGAGTTAAAGCAGGGCCGACTGTATATGGAGAAATAACAGTTACAATTAAGAAGAATCAAAAACTAAAGTATTACAGGAGCTCACATGCATAGAAACATTTGAATTCTTAGTTAGGTGAGCGAGAACATTAAGATAAAGATTTTTTTTCCTTCTTTAATTTACCGCCGATTCGTACCTAGGCAAAGTGGTACATATCTCGGCGAGACAGTGGGTGGGTGGTGTCACTGAGTTGGGGATGGTAGACTGGGGGAGTAAGTAAGGTTCAGTTGCTGGATAGGCGGTAGGAGGGGTATGGACTTAGATACGATGAAGCAGATGGAAATGAGTGAGGAAAAGGAAAATCGCTTCCCCTGAAAAGTGGGGGCCTTCGGCGAGTATGGATTGTAGACGCTCGGGTATGGAAATTCTGGACAAGAGAGGGAAACACCTGCGACGAAGAGCGGACAGGGTTGGGCATTCGACCAGGAGATGTACGACAGTGATTGGGGTATGGCAGGTAGGGCAGAGCAGGGCTGGCGCATTTAGCCATAAGGTGACCATGTGTAATGCGTGTTCTAGGCGGAGACGGGCTAAAATCACTTCTTTATGTCGGGACCGGTGGAATGAGGAGGCCCAGTATCCTAATTGCGGTTTGATCTTGTGGAGTTTGTTGTATGTGTCCTGGTCCCATTCCCGTTGTCAGATGGAGCGGAAGTGGGAGCGGGGAGTCGGGAAGAAGTCGGAGAAAGGGAGGGGCCGGGGGGAGGCCGGCAGTAAGCAGGTCGTCTTTGCCGTGCGGTCCGCCTCCTCGTTACCCTGGATGCCGACATGGGCCGGGACCTAGCAGAAGGCGATTATCTTGTGTCGGAAGGTTGTTAAAAAGTGGAAAGTTTGCTGGATGATACAGACGAGCGGGCGAGGGGGGTTAAATCTCTCTAGGGAGAGAAGTGCGCTTTGGGAATCTGAATAAATGACAAAGGAGCTGGAAGACGGGGGGCGCACGATGTCGAGGGCCTTCATAATCGTGAAGAGTTCTGCTGAGAAAACCGAGGCTTCGCGGGGCAGGCTGACGCCTCGAGAAAGCGGCTGGGCGAGTATCACCGCTGCGGCGGCCGTACCAGCCTCCGAGCGGGAACCATCTTTATAAATGGAGACAGTGTCCGGGTGTTGGGTTGCGTGTTTTCGGAAGAGTGACCTGTATACCGTAGCGATCGTGGTAGTCTTTGGTAGGGCACACAGGTCCCTGATAGGGATGAGGAGCCAGGGAGGGTGGATGTTGTATGAGATGGGGATAACTGAGGGGGCGGGCATGTTGGAAAGGTCCAGGAAAGAACGGACCGCTTCAGTGAAGTGCTAGCTTCGTCCTTGGGGTGGGAAGTCAGAAATCGCAGCGCATAGAAGCGAAGAGTAGTCTCTGCGCACGAATGTATGTCCTCATGAGGAGCAAACCCCGTCGGAGGGCGAGAGGGAGGTAATTGCATTCGGCTTGGAGGCTGGAGGCTGGGAAAGAGCGGAAGGCACCGGTGGCGAGGCGGAGGCCCCTATTCAGTACCGGTCCAAGATACGGAGGCAGGCGTTGGAGGCTGAGCCGTATACGACACTGCCATAGTCCAGCTTCGACTGGACTATGGAAGTGTAAATGCGAAGGAGAGAGCGTCGGTCTGCGCCCCATGTGGTGTGGGAGAGGTGATCTAGGAGAGCGAGGGGACGTTGGAAGGATTGTTTCAGGTGTTTGAAATGGGGAACCTAGTTGAGCCATGGGTCCAGGATCATGCCCAGAAATCGCGTGGAGGGTACAACCTCAAGAGGATCGCCGTATAACGTGACAGAGGGGACGGGAAGGGTTGCGGGTTTTCTTCTGCTGAAGAGCATACACTTGGTCTTGGGGGTGGAGAGGCGGAACCTCACCGACGTTGCCCACCTTTCCACCCGATAGATGGCGAGCTAAATTTGTCGTTGCACGACGGACGGCTCCCGCCCCGCAAAGTAGATCGCGAGGTCATCGGCGTAGATGGAAGAACGGATGGTGGGTGGGAGGCATTTTGAGACTGTGTTTATTACTATGGAAAAGCATAGAACACTGAGGATGCTTTCCTGTGGGACCCCGTCCTCCTGCACGAAGGTGTCTGAGAGGTCTGGACCCACCCGAGCTTTAAATGTTCGGGAGGAGAGGAAGCCCCTGATGAAGGTCGGCAGGGCTCCGACGAGACCCAGATTTTGGAGATGACTGGGTATTATTTTCCGACGGGTGGTGTCGTAGGCCTCCGGTATGTCAAAAAACATTGATGGGACGAACTGTCCACTGTTGAAGGCTATCTGTATGTCTCGGCTGAGGAGCAGGAGGGGATCAGTAGTGGAATGGAATTGTCTGAAGTCGGACTGGGTGACCGGGAAGGAATAATTATTTTCGAGGAGGAAGGATAGTCGCGTAGCGACCATTTTTTCTAAAATGTTGCAGGCACAACACGTCAGAGCGATAGGTCTGTAGTTTGTGGGATCGAGGGAATCTTTACCAGGTTTGGGGATGTGGATTACATGGGCCTCCCTCCACCGGGAGGGGAAGGTGCCCTCTATCCATATGCGGTTGTACAGGTCTAGTAGGAAAATTTGTAAGGTAGGGTGAATGTGCTGGATCATGCTGTACGGGATACCATCCGGGCTGGGGCAAGGCGATTGTCGTGAGGCCAGTGCCGCCTGTAGTTCACACATGGTGAACAACCGATTGTAGATGCTGTCTTGGGACGGTGAAGATGAGCTCTTGTTAGGGCGGGTACGAGGAAACTGTCCGCGGAGGAAGTAACGGCGGCGAAGGTAGAAGCTAGGTGGTTTGCCACCGATTTAGGCTCGTATAGAAGTCCGTCATTAGTCCGGAGGACAGGGGGTCGAGAGGGGACATGTCGCCTCTCGACACCCTGTACCTTCTTCCAGATGGTAGCCGAAGGTGTGGTGGTGGTGACGTCGGACACAAAGGCACGCCAAGAAGCTCGGCGCACTTTCTTCATCGTACGGCGGGCGATGGCCCTGGCCCATTGCATTTCCGTGAGATGGATGGGGAGTCGCGTACGGTAGAAGCGTCGAGTAGCCTTCTTCTTGGCGCGTATGGCCTCCGTGTACTCTGGGGTCTACCAAGGTACCTGTCGAGTGCGGGAATAGGCGGAGGATCGTGAAATGTTAGTGCACGCAGCCGCTACAATGACTGATTCGAAGTATGCGATGCACTCGTCGGAGGATTGGAAGTGGGCAGTCGTAAGGGTTGTAGATGTATTGTCGTGGAAGCGGGACCAGTTAGCTCTGGCAATAACCCATTTTCCAGTACCCGAACGGTCTGGTCGGGCCAATTTACCGTGAGTTGAACCGGGAAATGGTCACTACCATAGTCCTCTTGAAGTACTTGCCATGTGAAATCTAGGAGGGCATCGGTCGAGACGAATGACAGGTCTATATAGGATGGAGTGCAGGTGGTGACATGGTAGAATGTAGGCGAGCCATCATTGAGGCACTCGAAGGAGAGCTCGGTCATGATAGTAACCAGGGTCGGGGCCATATAGGTGGAGTGTGTGTGTGTGTCTCCACAAGGGGTGGCGACTATTGAAATCGCCCAGTAATAGAAAGGGTCTGGGAAATTGTTTTACCATCTCCACCAGGTCATCGCGGGAGACTTGAGTGTGGGGAGGGAGGTATATTGAACAGACAGTGTACTGTCTATCCAGGGAAGGCCGGGTAGCAATCACCTGTAACGGGGATCGGATAGAGAGATTGTGGAAGAGGACTGCATGGTGTACGAGAATGGCAGATCTCCTTTCGAGTGCAGGTAGGAGACGGGTGGTGTAGGAATATCCAGTAGGGAAGGGCATGGGCATGGTCCCCAGGATTAGCTCCTGGAGACAGACACACCGGACGGGAAGTGGCAATCAAAGAATTAAGACCTTCGTAGTTTGCGAATATTCCTCTGCAGTTCCAAAATACTATTGTAATTTTTGGAGGGTCCATTATTCGATGACGGGGATGGGTAAAGGTGTAGGTGCTAAGGAATTGGGGTGTGAAGGGAGATCTGGGGTTCGTGAAGGCGAAGGATGGGTCAGGAGCATGACTGGCTATCTGCCGTTCACCAGAGAAGGAATCGGTCGGCCAGTCGACCTCAGCGGAGATTGCGGGATCGAGTCGGCCGAGCGAGACCGGAGGCGTGGATCACGGCAGCAAGGAGAACGTCGTGGGCTCAGAGGGTGAGGGGTTTCTTGGTGGGCTTCTGTGTTCGGACCAGGAGGGGGCGCTTTATTTTCCAAAGTGGCACTCCCAGCCTGTCTAGGGTCTCACAACGGACCCTGGGTGGCGATAGGGGATACCAGAAGGATCGGGCAGGTGGGAGGGAGGACGTGCTCAGGGTGGCTAACAGGGAGGGGGCCGGGGGTGTTAGGGTGGGCAGGTACTGTGGGGGTGGAAGGAGATGAACCAGTGTATTCTCGTGGAGGGGTGGAAAAAGTGGCACCAGGAGGCAAGGGCAGATCCATAAGACTCATGGGCGCAGCCGAGCTCCCCTTGGCCACACCATGTAGTTGCGCCAGAGCCGCAACCACTGGATCCTCGGGGGCAGAGGATGTTGTCCAGATTGGATCTCGTCGTGGGAGGCGGGTCATGTAACACGGCTACTATTGCCAGAGTCTGTGGAGGTAGATTGGAGGGACTTCTGCGGTGGGGTGATATAGTCCTCGTAGACGAGGTGGGGGGTGTGAGGGTCCGAGCCGTCTTCTTAGATCTGGGGGAAGAGGGAGAGGCATGTTGAAAGGCCAGTGGGTCTGGTGACTCGCTCCGGCGTCTCCGCCTCGTCGGCTTGCTCCGGGCGTTATGTTCGGGTGTGTGCAGTGTGTGCTGGGAGGGCAGGGTTCAAGGTGGACAGGGCCTGGGTATCCTGGTCCCAGATTCCTGGGGAATCTGTGGCAGGTGAGGTGCGCGAAGAGGGTTGGTGGGGGGGACAGGAGGTCGTCGGGTCCAGCGAGGACTCCCTTTGGGAGATGAGGAGCAGTGGTCGAGGGGGGTTTGAGCGGCAGACCAGGGCGGCGTACCGAGAGGACAGAGCCGAGCGCAGCGGCGTAAGATACCCCCGGCCTTACCTTCCGACCCTGCACCCTGTCTCGCGCCTCTCGGAGGCTAAGGAAGTCTGCTACCTGCAGGCCTTGGACCTCCTTCTCGAACTTGAAGAAAAGGCATTCGCGGGATGGAGAGGGGTGTGCCTTCGTAATTGGAGCATTTGAGTGTGTTAGAGCACTTGTCTGGGTGAGCGATTTCTCCGCAACGAACACACAGTTGGTGCGGTTGTCGCCAAACTGAACTGACGTGTCCGAACTTGTTGCATTTAAAGCAACGGTTCGGGTCTGGGATGTATGGGCGGACAGTGAACTCGCACGACGTGCGGTCTCCCATACCCCATACAATACGGTCGAGAGGGACTAAGGTGTTGAAGGTAAGAAGTAGGCGCGGAGTGGGGAGGGTGCCTCCCTGTCGGGATGTGAAGTGGTGAATCTTAGTGACACCCTGGGGTGCGAGGTCCTCCAGGAGCTCGTTCACTGTGATCGGTAATAGGCGGGTGGCATAAATAGTGCCCTGACTCTGGTTCAGGCGAGTGTGTGGGGAGACGGACACCGAGCATCCAAGGACCTCAGTGAGGGAGAGTAGGGCTTTCGTCTCTGCAGCTGAGTGTGATTTGATGAAGAGGGAGTCATCCCTCTGTGGTCGCACATCATAGTGGCTAGAGTTGCTGCGGGCTCGGATCGCCTGAAACGTCCGTTCAGAGTTGGTCGGAAGGGACCCATTGGTAGGCCGGATCACTAGGAGTTTGTGGATACTTGGAAGGGATAGGGAGGCTGTAGAATCGAAGTGGACTGGGATATCCAACGGTAGATAGGATGAACGTGAATGCCGACTTCCCCGTCCGCCGCAGGATCTCTCCGTGGGGAGGCGTGCCGACGGCGGGTGAGGGGGTCATACGGGGAGAGCAAAAAGCCGGGTTTTGGAGGCAAGTCTTGGGTGGAACTTGACTTGCCCGTAGGCGGCTGAGGTGGGCTGGGGCGAGACCCCTGCTCCAGAGGGTGTATGTCCAAGGGCATGTTCAAGGTAGACTGGTGTCGGTAACGGAAGAGGAGAGTGCAAGCGTTCCGCTGCTGGAGGGAGGGGGGGCGACCTTCTCAAGATGCGTGGTTGCTCACCACCCGAGTTCTAGGTCAAGAAGTAATTGTTTCCATATGTTATTAATGTTGTAGAACACGGACCCAGGGGACGCGAGAAACTACCTACCGGTGAAAAAGGGAGGCCGAGCGCAAACCGCAGGGGGCGGGGTACCTCGTCCCCAGAGGACACACCGTCGGTTTAAAAACGGGGCCCCGTGATGCGAAAGTTTACCCCCAAACGGCGCAAAGACCCCATCCCCCCAATCCCACCGGTCGGACCCCCAACCATCCAACACAGTGACACCCTAAGGGCTTCATCTCTGGAGGACAGCACTGGAGACCCGTACTGGGAGCCGAAGACTTTAGTGGCTCTTAGCCCGGTCTCCCCAGTAGCCTGTCCGGCATGGGTGACCCTTTCGGGGGCTAAGCCCTCGCCGACGTAGCCCACTCGGTCAACACGGGAGCCCACCCACCACGACAAGGTGGCCACAGGCGGGGGTAGATGAAGATTATCGTGACATTTATACCATCAAAAAAGACTGATAAGCAACTTGAGCGATATCAATTTTAATGATTTTTTACTGTTAATCAAAAGCAAGAAATATAGAAATGAGGCCTCGTAACCTCACGGTAGTTCCGTGCATCGATTTTTCTTCACACGAAGGTCAAGCTAGTGGTTTCACCTCTAGCCTGGTGAAGGAGAGAGTTGCTATCTCTCCATCGCACATAGCCAGGCATTTTATGACTTCATGACGTCCTCTGAGGAAGTTGATCCATTTTCTCACTTTGCCTGTTATTCTTATCTTTCATTTTATATTATACTGTGATCACACTTGTTGAACGCTTTGACAAAATCCGTGTATATGACATCGTAATTTTCATTGCTTTCAAGTGCGTCAATAATAATGTTATAGTGCTCTATTGATTATGATAGGCACCTGATCGGAATCTGTGCTGGTTCACATTGAATCTTTGTCTCTCCAAAATATCATAGATTTTCTCTATTCTTTCAAATATTTTGGCGAGATGGGATGTCAGTGACACTGGTCTATAGTTCTTTGCGTGGAACCTATCCCCTCCTCTATACGAAGGTACTTCAATAAGTATCCGCACTTTTTATTTTAGTGATAATATATAGATAATATATACTCGTAATAACGAGCCAAACTGAGATCTACAGTGTATAGGTTTATTTAGGCTAACAGTAGTAAAGGGTGATCCAGAGAAATGGGACCCAAAAGAAACCCCTGTAACTCTTAAAGTATAAGTCCTTTTATAAAATCATACGCATCATTCGAAAGAGGATAGTTACAAGTTTGTACAGGATTGTATAGGTTTTGACAATACAAGAAAAGATAAGATACGAAACAAAATAAAAGTGTTAGTTAAAACTAACCCTTCAAGATGACTGCATGGACTGTGGAACAGCTGCGTTTCATAACTGAGCAATATTATGAGCATGGAAGAAGTGTAGTTTCAGCTCAAAGATCTTTCAAGAAAATTTTCAGATGTCAAAATCACCTTCTAAGAAAGTAATCCGTCGGTGTGTCATAAATTTTTCCCTAACTGGCAGCATTGGAAAAAGAAAACCAACTGGAAGAGTGCGCACAGCAAGGATAGACGAGATCATTAACAGAACTCATGAAATTGTACAGGATAATCCTAACATAAGCATCAGACGTGCTTCTCAGCTGTTAGGAGTTGGATATGGAACAACACACCGTATATTCAAGCAAAATTTAATGCTCTTTCCATATAAAATTCAAACAGTGCAACAACTAAACGATGGAGATTTCGCACGAAGACGACAATTCTGTCAATGGATCCAACAGAAGGTAAATGACACCACCAATTTTCTAGCAACTTTGATTATGTCAGACGAAGCCCATTTTCACTTGAATGGAACTGTAGACAAACAAAATTGTCGTTTCTGGGCAACAGAAAATCCATTGAATATTACCGAAGTCCCGTTGCATAGTCAGCGTGTAACTGTTTGGTGTGGTCTTACTGCATCTCAGATCATAGGGCCGTACTTTTTCGAGGATTCCACCGGAAACACGGTCACTGTAAATGGTGATCGCTACGAAAAAATGTTGACCGATTTCCTTATTCCTAAATTAAGAGATCTTTGTCTAGAAAACCACTGCTTCCAACAAGACGGAGCTACATGCCATACCACGAGGAACTGCATGGCAGTTTTGCGTCAAACGTTTCCAGGCGAGTTAATCTCAAGATTTGGAGACGTTGAATGGCCCGCAAGGTCTCCGGATTTTTCTCCCTTAGATTATTATCTCTGGGGATATTTAAAGAGTAGGGTCTACAGAAATAATCCAACGACCTTGCAAGAATTGAAGGCCGCCATCACAAATGAGATACAGGCCATACCAGCGCACACTCTTGCAAAAGTGATGCAGAACTTACAAGCGAGAACACTGGAATGCTTGGCAACTAATGGAGCACATTTGAAAGGAGTCATTTTTAAAAAATAAATATTTCATAATAAACTTGTAACTCTACTCTTTCGAATGATATATAGTTTTTATGAAAGGAATTAAATATTAAGAATATTTGGCCTTTTTTTTATGGGTCCCATTTATCTGGATCACCCAGTATAAGCTTATTTAGGCTAATCGCAGCTGTCACATATCGTACGAGTAGTGAGCATGGCTGCGCCGCTTTCAATTTGTACTCTGAAAGAACAGAGAATCCGTGGTTCGTTTTTTGTGGGCAGAAGGTGTGAAAGGAGCTGAAATTCACACGTGTTTATGTGCTCAGTATGGGAATAATGCGTTACCACGGCGAAGTGTGTACGAGTGGATTCAAATGTTCAAGGAAGGTCGGACATGTGTGACAGATGCTCAGCGCTCAGGACGACCGTCAACATCAACCAGTGGTGACAAGCAGGAAGAAGCCAGAGCCATGATTTTCGATGACACAAGATTAACAATAAAAGAAATTGCATCTTCATTAGACATCAGTCAAGGGTCAGCCTATTCGATAGTTCATGACATTCTTGGCTTTCACAAGGTTTGTGCAAGATGGGTGCCCAAACAGTTGACATAAGAGCACAAGCGTAATCGTATGGACGTCTGCTCTCGTCTTTTGGCGCGGTATCACAATGAAGGTGAAAACTTTTTGGAGCGCATTATCACTGGAGATGAAACCTGGATCCATCACTGTGACCCAGAAAGCAAACGACAGAGCATGCAATGGAAGCATCCAACATCTCCCGTCGCAAGGAAGTTCAAAGCGCAGCCGTCAGCAAGTAAAGTTATGCTAACACTGTTTTGGGATACACGAGGTCCTATCCTTGAACATTATCTAGAGCGTGGAACTACAGTAACGAGTGCATCGTATTCTGACATGCTTCGGAATGAGTTAAAGCAAGCAATTTGCACAAAACGGAGGGAGATTGTCGGAAGGTGTTATTCTGTTACACGACAATGCGCGCCCTCATACCGCTGCACAGACTAGAAAATGCCTTCCAGAACTTAAATTTGAAGTTCTCGACCATCCAACCTACAGTCCAGACCTGGCACCTTCGGATTTTTACTTGTTTGGACCACTAAAAGACGCTTTGAGAGGTCAGCGATTCCAAGGCGATGATGACCTGAAGGAGGCGGTGCATGACTGGCTAAGCACACAGCCAAAAACATTCCTTTGTGATGGCATTAGGAAGCTTGTAGATCGCTGGACTAAGTGTATTGAGAAGCAGGGAGACTATGTTGAGAAGTGATGTGTTTATAATCTATCAGATGTGAAAATGAAATTGTGAAAATAAAAAGTGCGGATACTTATTGAATTACTCTCGTATATAGGGACAATGTTCGCTCTTTTCAGGATGCTCGATATTTTTCGTGTCCAGATATCTTCTCCAAACCTAATATAGGGGTGTAGCTATTTCTGCTTCATTCTTACAATTTTTAATCAATAAAGAATTTAATTTGTCCGGACCTGCAGCTGAATGCGATTTCATTTGTCCTATAGCTTGCGCTATATCTTCTGAGATAAAATCAAAATCACTTCTACGCTTTCCTTGTAATTTCTCTTCAAAGAAGGTATCGCTGTCAGGTACCGTTTTGTCGCTTTTTCGGGTACTGAAAACTGATTTATACCGAGCTCTCAATATTTCAGACGTCTTTAAAATACCTTTCCTTTCAACCTTTCAAATGTTGCGTGCGACGATTCCTCATTTCACGAAGGTCAAGCTTGTTGCCCCTCCTCTCGAGTTGGCCTGGTGAAGTAGAGAGTTGGTTTCTTGTACTTTCCACCTCACATTGCTAGGTACGCCCGGTTCATCGGGGATTGTTCTGAACCAGGCGTCTAATCTTCTTTTGAAGATGTCCACCGCAAAACCACTCGTGTTCCTTAGGTCTTTGACAGCTGATTAAACGGTTTTGGTCCTCTCACAACAAAACTCTTTTCTTTCAGGGTTAAGGATGTTCCCTGTCTTGCCTTTAATTTGGGAACACGACACAATCTTCCTTTTCTACTTTCCATTGTTGTTTGGGGAGTTACAGATTTCAGAGTAAGATTAGGGACTAGTTTCTCCATTATTTTCCAAGTGTAAATAATGGTGTATCTCTCTCTCCTCCTTTCCAGTGAATATAGGTTTAATTCGCGTAACCTTTCCCGGTAGTTTAGTTCTTTGCACCCATTGATCTTGGCTGTGAAGCTTCTCTGAATCCCTTCTAGTTGTCTAATGTCTTCTTTTTTATATGGGCATGTTAGGACCTAGCAGTATTCCAATTTGGGTATGATCAGTGTTTTCAGTAGAGGAATCATTATATTCCTATAATCGTCAGTTAATTTATTTTCTTCTTTCCTTAAAAAAACTGGGTTAAGGGTCGATAAAGATGTGTGTTCTTGCTTTCCTTTTCGCATAGCTATGGAAGTATTTTAGGTTTTCCTTCATTACTTCTATCGTAGCTTCCTCTTCCCTCTCTGAATGGCCCATATAAAATAACGAGGCTCCTAAAGTAAGTTATGAATGAGGGCCATATGGAAAGGCCGGTTTGCACCTAGTAACTTTACGACTCTTGTCGTGTTTATGTATTCATTTTATTTTTGTGCGTTAGGTCTGGTATGTAGTAGTTTTTACTTTTTTCCTAATATTATTACAGCAATAAACATACGACGCACATCAGCAATGGTAATTCAGATTGAGTAGAAATTAACAATAATCATAATAGTAAAAAAAATTAACTGATATTTTTTCATAGTTGAAATAGTTATTAGTAAACAGTGCCAGATTAACACCTTTTTGCGCCCCGGGGCATTTTAGTAATAATTTGCTTAACTTTAATAATTAAGTAATTGTATTGCTATTAGTTAATTGTGATGCTTATGCTAAGTTATATTTAATTAATTATATACCAAATTTAATTTATAAAAGTAAAAAGCCGTAATTCAAGTTGACAAAGCTACTTTCAGCCAGTGGCGTATATGTACGTCAAGATCAGGTTGCACAAGGTAAAGTTAGGGTTAAGAATTAGGTTAGGTTAACGCAAAGACGCTACTGCAGACAGAAAGGGGGATTTTCATTAGTTAATTCCGAAGCATTAATGAAAATGACCAATAAAAATGTAATATGAAACTGAAAAATGAAAATACCTACTTTAATTATACAATACACGAATAAACACAATAATTACACTTTGTGCGTTTGTGCTATTTGATGACAATACACCAAAACACTGGTTAAAAAACAAAATAAAGAAGGTATATGAACTTCGATGAGAAAAACGGCGCCTGCCGCCACACGCAAACGCAACACTGACAGAGACTACTTTACTGGACAACGTCGTCAAAGAACGCCTACGCATCACAAGTCCTATATCAATACACCATAAAGCGTCGCCTCTGAACAGCTCTTCATCAGCAAAGGGGAAGCTATTTGCATTGTTTCGTGACGATACTGTAGAGAAAATGCTACTAGCTCGGGCAGTATCTCTAGATCCATTACCCCTTTTCGGGGCGTGTCCTTCCCTTATTGGTTTGGAGTGGCTTCCTGGTTGTTCTTTTTTTTTTTTTTAGGATGAATTTCTTGTTTCTTCTTCTATATGGCATAAATGAGTGTGACTTACGATTAGGGATTAAAAAGGGACGAGTTAATGAGTATGTAATCACTCAAGACTGGAGAGGCTGGAGGTCTCTATACTGTATTTCGATCGGAATGTAAGATCGGGTACCTACGAGGTACCATGCTAGAGAGGAGCTTTGTGTCGAAGCGTGAGAACATGACTGCTATGCACGGAGGTCTCCAACCAAAACTCAGTTCGCCCTAGGGTCTTAACTTCAGGTTTATGTCATGAATCCAGCTCGCAATGAGGTTGAATAATAAGGCCCAGTGTTATTTTTTTTCTTTGATTGGGTTTGGAATCCCAGCTGAGCCTTGAATGACCCAGCTTTGAAGGGCTACATTAACTTATATCCTAAGTTAAGCTAGACTAAAACAGACTTTATGAACTTGGAGGTCCTATTCGGTCCTACCTCAGGGTTGTCGACTCGACGCGGGCCTGCTTTAGGTCTCGGTTAGCATAAAAAAAGGAGGGGTCCTATTTATGGTCTTTCTAAACCTTGCAACAACACAACCTGCATCATTGCACGATGCAACAATCCTATATCTAGTGTACCAAACTGAAATGCAAGAGCTCTATAAGACCACTTTCAGCAAAAGAGCAAAAAGGACGCTGTCGGCATCCAAAATTGTTGGTTCTAAAATAAATGACAATTTTTCACTAACCTAACAGGTATAGGGTATAGGAGTATATGGTATATATATATATTAATCATCACATCGCTTTGGGCTCTTCCTCTTCTAGATTACACCTAGACTGTGGCCTAGGTTTAAACTCGCCACAGCAACGGTAGCCTAGGCTAATATACTTAGACCCAAAATTACAATGACTAAAGTCCAATTCTTTACTTAAGGCTTATAAACGCGTAAATTTGCTCCAACAGCCTTCCAACATCAATTAATATAATTTCTTCAATATATGGGCCTAAATTCTTGAAATACCTTTGATTCTGCAGATGATAAATGGCTTGTTTACGAGTAACACTAGCTTTCCCCACAAAATTAAAGTCAAGTCTAATTTGTTTCGACGAAAAGAACGTAGCAACTCGAATCGATTTGATTTGACTTCAAGTCAGCTGGACAAAAACAAAACTTACATATCGAGGGTGATCTGAAAATACACAATTCTTAACTGTTGTAATAGTTCTTTTATATTATTAAAGTGTCTGATCTTGTATTGCTTAAAACCACTCAAACCTTTATAAAGAGAAGTCCTGCCAGATAATTTTAACATGTTAACGTAGGAGCACAGACAGCCTGCTCGTTAGTTGCTCCCCATTACGCCCTACCAAAGGTAAAGGTCGTGTAGAGCCGAACACATTAAGAATAGCTGGATTTTTACTACCCTTCCACCCAATTTCTCACATTGGTTTGCAACAATCTATAGTTTAGGTAGTAGCGAGGTTGGCAGTCTATGAACATTCGGAATCTAAACAAAAAAATTTTAATTTAGTTGCAGAGATAGTACATACAATTTTATTTGGTTATTGGAGAAGCAGCGTACTTCAATTTTCTGCAAACTAAACATTGTACTTAAAATTAAAATTACAAACTCTCTCCCATAAAATTTAATGCAAATTAAGGCGTCTGCTTTCGGCACAGAGGCCAAGCCTTTTAACTTTGGCTATGCTCGAAAAAAATCGCCCAACTTCAAGCATTTGATTAGGCATCTCAGCAAGTGATGTAGTGGAGACTATGGCCGAGACAGAGACCAGAAAAAAAGGCCTAGAGTCCTACATCACTGATTTTAGCTTATGGTTGTAAATACCAAAATCATGAATGCTCCAAGCTATTCAGTCGACATGAAGACCCGAACTAGGTTTGACAAACTCAAATATTCCTCACGGGGTTTCTCATTATCAGGAAAGTAGCGAATCGTCGCACTAGTGGGGCGGTCACAAATGTACGACGAAGCGAAGTGCGATGATACGGAGGTCTATTATAATATAAATCCTATACAGTGTACTTACATTAAGACTTTACATGTACATTAATTAAAGTGTACATAATAGTGGACAATACTGTATGTAATAAGAGCTCAGTAAAACGGTTTGGTTCATCTTCACGACTGAAAAGATATTGCCTTACAAAGTTGTTACTTTAAACAGACGGCGTATTCCGGCTGGAATTTAATCAGTGAATGCAATGACCAAGAACAGAGATCACGAGCATCCAAAATCTCAAAGACGGGAAAATGCAAGCGTATCCATGCGGTGGTGATGTGCGATGAATCAGAGGTTATAAATAGAGGGGGTTAATGCAAAGAAGCGAGGTCTACAATTTAATCCCTTTTACACAATAGTCATTTGGTTCCACATTTGAAGCGAAGCGAAGCACAACAGGTTTAGTATGTTAATATTTAAGGTGACGACAATGACAGAAGACTAAACCATACTTGGGTTCAAAAGATGGACGAGGAACATACGTATACAGTACTTCCAAATTGGGGGTTTGTAAATTTAGTTTTCAGAACAAACCCATAACTTTTTATTTCCATACTACACAACACAGCCGCGCCTAGCTTTGTGCCGCATCCAAAGTGAAGTGTTTTAGAAACAAAGCCAAGTTAATCTTACATATCTATACCAGTGGTTCCCAAACTGGGGTCCACGGCAGGCCAGACATGGGGTAATAGTAATAGACTATTACAGGATTTTTCAATAGATCAATTTTTTGGCTGTAATACTAATAGAGGGCAAAGTAATAGATAACAGTATTACTTTTCTATTACAGTGGCAATGGACATATTGTGTAAACAAAACTGAAAAATGAACTAAATCTACTCTAAACTAAAATAAACATGTATGTGACCTAATATTGTGGCAAATTTTTCCTTCAATAAAGTAAAATTTATATTATCAAGACCTACAGTCTCTGAAATTGTAATGATTTAGTTGAAACAAATATTTGTTATCTGGCTGCCGCTCAGTCTCATCCTGGATCCATGAGTGCAGAGCCCTCTGCTTCCGTTTTATCCTGGATCCCTGAATCTAGATACTGCTACATCGCCAGCTCAATACCATCTCACACAGGGTACCCCAAGGGGCCTTGGTGAATCGGGATGGGAATGTGGGGATCATGAGGAGGCATCTTGGACAATGGTGGTAAGGAGGGGCCGGAAGCGAGAGACCCCTCCGAGAACTGCAACTATGCAGTAGCTAATGGTGGTAGTCCCTCAAGTGGGTCTGGTCCCACTCATGCATAGGGGTGCACCGGATATGATATCCGGCCGGATATTGCGAAATATCCTGTATCCTGCAGGATATGGCCATATCCGGCCGGGTATGCCGGATATAGGCCAAGACATTAGAAAATTAACACCTGTATGAAAATCTGCCATAATATGATAACACATTACAAATAATATTTTATATACAAAAAAAATGGAAAGCCCTTCAGGGCCCACCCCTAAACCAGTCCAGCAACACTTTTTATATTAAAGCAACACAATACTGATGACAAGAATAAATCAAACATCTGTCCATCCTTAACGATTACAGTTCTATCAGGTCATTCCATAAGTAATGTTTTTTAGATCGGAATTTGAAGGACAAAAAAAAAACTCGACTGAAACTTTTTAATCTAGTATATATTTTCCATCGGAATCAATGACACTGCCAACGTCCTACAAGCTTTTCAATGCCGTTTATAAAATTCAGGCGGTTTTGAGGCAAAAAGCGTACAAAGACTGGTGTGCAGGTCATCTAAAGAAGTATACTGTTTCTCGTCAAGATAGTTTTGCAGACTCCTGAAGAGATGATAATCTGAAGGCGCAAGGTCTGGAGAATATGGAGGATGTGGAAGTTTTTCCAACCCAAGCTCCTCAATTTTTGCAGAAGTGATCCAAGCGGTATGAGGACGTGCGTTGTCGTGGTGGAACACGATTCCTTTCCGATTAATCAAAGGTGGTCTCTTTTCTTTTAGTGCAGTGTTCAATCGATCCAGTTGTTGACAGTAGACTTGAGCGGTGATTGTTTGGTTGTGTGGTAAGGTTTCAAAGTGTATTACACCACCTTTATCCCATCAAACACTAAGCAACACCTTCGAGGGTGAAGATTTGGTTTTGGCTGGGGTGTCGCTGGTTCTCCGGCACAAACCCACTGTCGACGGCGCTTAATATTCTGGTACAGTATCCACTTTTCATCACCAGTCACTAAACTGTGCAAAAACGGATCTTGGAGTTCACGGGAATGAAGAGCTGTGCTAATGTTTACCCGCACCCTCAGACTGTCGACCAACAATTCATGTGGCACCCATTTTCCTAACTTAGGCACTTTCCCGAGTTGTTGCAAATGTCGATGGATGGTGGACGGGGATGAATTGAGTTTCTAGGCCAATTTTTCGACAGCTGTTGAACAGTCTTCAAGTGCGGCTAACAGCAGGTCATCATCAAACTCAGCAGGGCGTCCAGAGCGTGCTGCATCTGTCAAACAGCAGTCACCATTCCTAAACTTTTGAAACCATCTTTGACATTTCCTCGCATGCAGAATATCGTTGCCATAAACGTCCTGAATGTTTCGCGTTGCTTCAGTAGCACTATTCCCTTTTTTGAACTCGTAAAGCATTATATGCTGATATGCTCTTCTGATACCGCCATGTTTATGAGGGGTTACATAAAGCAAAACACACGTCTTCACTGGTCAAGGTCTGTAAAGTATGTAGCGAAACACGATAGATCTCCTCTTAGATATAACCTTCGGAAAATTTATGCTTAAACCGAGTAGGACTAGTTTAAATTGAATCTATCGTAAAAAACGACATTACTTATGGGATGACCTGATATTAATATAATCAGAGCTTTTTATAAAAACGTCTAGGCGTTAAATTTTTTAAAAAGAGTAAAATATTGCTAGACCCCTGCATTTGCTTTCCATTCTTTTTTTCTCCTTTTTTTTTTTTTCCTTTATTTTCAAAACAATACAAAACATTACAAGCTTGACAAATTTAAAACAATACATTGAATACAATATAAAATGCCTGGAATGAAATCAATGAATGGAAGGCAGTATTGTGTAGGTCAGATGCCGCCATTCAGCCTGGAGGTCTTCAGAATAAAAAACACTCAACAACAGTGATTTAGAACTTTTTTCCGTTGTGGTGCAGAAACAAGAGCATTTCTCCTCTTTTAGACAATATTCGGGATCGCCTTGCTTCATAGATGTTTCCATATTCAGAAAACATTCTCTCTGAAAATACAGAGGATGCGGGTGTGCAGAGAAGTTTTGAAACAATAGTTTTAAGGAGAGGAAATCGGCCCTCCTGCTTCCAAATTTGAACTGGACAGCGTTTCCTAGCTACAAGAGGTTCAGATGCATATCGGTCTAACTCCCCTGCAATCAGTAGAACAGGAACAGTCTTTTTTTCAACCTTTCTTCTCTCGTAACTTACTTCCCCAGATTGCTCTCCTTTTGTGATCTCCATAAAACACGCTTCAAGAATGTCCTCTTCGTCTTTCCTCTTTCGCAAAAAGGAGAACTGGAATTTGAGCTTCTTTCGCTTCCACTTTCATTACCTTCACTTTCATTTGAAAATCATTACCACCGTCATTTTCAATACCTATGACTTCTTCAGTCAGCCAGGATTTAGCCTGCTCTTTTTGAAAAAGATAACTTATACCACGGATCTATTGCAGTCGCAGTCACATAAGCCCTGTTTTTCATTATGTTCAAAGACTTCCCATCATTACTCTCCGACAAGAAACGCGCTCGAAGAGAAGTCAGGAGTTCTCTCTTTGTCGTTTGAACACCTTGGTCATCATGACCAATCTTTGAAGGAAATCTTTGTAAAACACAAATGCTTGGGATTACGGAAGACAAAGTTGATTTTTCCGAACTCATTTCCTGAGTTAGTTGGAAGAATGGTTTTAATATTTTAAGGAGATTTCGTATCAGTGTCCACTCGAAGGATGTGATGGTAGGTAATTCACTACGATCAGCCAAATACAGTTGCACTGGAATTTTTTATTTATATAATCTTTCTAACATCAAATATGCACTGTTCCAACGTGTTGGGACATCTTGAACCAATAGGAGAGGCTCAATATTTTGCTGTACTTGAATGTATTTGAAAGTGTTACAAGCCAAAGGAGAATGATTAAAGTGAATTGCAAGACGGCGACTTTTTGCAAGGATATCAATTACACTCTTCTGAACCATAATTGAGTCACTAATAACCAGTTGGAGTAAATGAATGCTGCAGTGTATTGAAGGTATTTATGGAAAAACTATACGCGCTTACAACAGTATCGTATGTGGTACCTTTATTTCTTAATTAAATATAAATTATTAATTAACTGAATTAAATATCTATACAAAATTGCCTCGGGATTGGTGACATAGCCTAATGGGAATGAAATGATTGCCATACATACCTACTGTAGAACCCGTATGTCGGCGTCGGGCCTGCATAACCACGAGAAACGTTTAGTAAGAGCAACGCTTTAAGCAAAGGAAGATGTACTAAGTCTTCTTTAAAGTTCTGAGTGAATTCCTTATAATATAAAACTTAACTATAAAAAGGATAGGCCTATTCCTTCAGGGGTTTAAATAGTGACTGCCTATGTTAGTTACATCGAGTGAACTCATTTTGTAACTCCATGGTACCACGGCCCTACATCGAAACAGAACCGAGGTCCAACGAAATAATAAGGTAAGGCAAATTCTTTCACCACCATATGGGCAGTCCAAATCCCGAAAACAATTAAATATAGAGGTCCTTTGAAGACCTACACATACATAAGAAACTAACGAAAAAACATAGGGCTTTTGTCGTTAACTCTCGACTGAAATCTGCTGGAAATTTCCAACGGATGAGGGTATCAGGCAATCAACCCATAGCCCTGTATAGTTTTTTCAAAGTATTTCAGCCAGGTCACTACCAAGAGCCATGTTACTAGCTCCACCCCTCACCAATAAATTCCTCTTATTTGCATCAAGATCCCAACTATCCCACATAGAGCGAAACTTTTCAGATATATTCTTGGCAGTATGCGACCCTGAGAAATGAGAGGCATGTAGCATAGCATCGTCTTCTTTTGTAGTGCTAACCTAACCCCCCGCAAGACAAACGTGGCAACTCAAAACAGGGTACTGATTAGTGAATACCTAGAGTCCCTTACTTTTACAAACTTTCATAAACATTCTGAATTGTGTCTGTTCAACCAAGCCACCATCATGAGTATGCCAATAACATGTATTTTTCATTACGGTCTCGAGAGGTCTCGGGGAGAAAAACCGAGACCGCGTCTGTCGAGACCGAGATCTGCAAATTGGGTTTCGAGATCGGCCTCGAGACCTACATCACTGCTATGTACACTGTACAGTAGGGTGTCCTATTTTTCACTTTTTTTAAAAATGTCAATGGCCATACTTTTTACTTTTTTTCTTGTTAGAACTGGTCCACTGAATAAAACCATATCAAAAGAAATTTTTTTTCTGAATTTTACGGGTCCCCCCCCACTCCCCTCGAAATATTTTGCGCTCTCGGAATGCAAAAATTGGCATTTTGGGGAGTACATTTGACACTGAGGAGCCAATTATTTATACAACACCTACATATTTGGTACAAAATGATAGCTACATTCATGCACCTAACATTAAGATCCATCAAAAGTGTTTAATAAATGAATAAGTATGTATAATTAATATTCTTTCATTATAGTAGGTCGAAATTAAGGGTAAATATTTTTAGGTAGGCTTCCTATGTTTATTTACTCTATATTTCCAATAAATTTATTAATTATATATTTTTATTTATGTAGTTTTATGCAGTATTGTTAATAATTTAGGTAATATATATTAAATTTATATTTTTCAGTTTTATGAAATTTTTTTTGCGGAGATAACACAGTACTGTTATGATACTGCCCTCTCGTGCCGTTTCTGCTCAACACACAGTGTTTGTGTTGTCAGTTGTTGTCCTGTAGAAGTGGTGTGTGTTTGTAGGCTCACAACAGTACTTTAGATATGGCTAGTAGTAAGCCAGTGCTCAGAAAAGATCTAACAACTTATGATTCAATATTAGGTAAACTCAAAGATGATATACATACTGAAGAAGGCTGCATACTTCCAACAAATGGTGATGTCACAAGATATTTTTTCTTTCTGAGAAGACAACAAATCAGAAAAATGTTTCAGAGGAGGAAAATATAAAAATTGTTTTACAAAAAGTTAGATGTATTTGGAATAAGGCAGGCATTCCCTCGAAAGATATTGCTAGACATAAATCACCAAGAATGATGATACTTGATTTAATAAATAAACAACTTGATTAAACATAGAAAGAGAACAAATATGAATGCGAAAAGCAAAATTTCTTGGATCATATGAATAAATTATTAGACATTTCGACCCAAAATGCTGTTGAAGAAATTCGAAAGGATTCAATGAAATCTACAGATCAGAAGACTGAAGATATCGCATTTTTAGAAGATCAGCGAGGTGAGAAGAAATACTGTTTGGGTCCAATTGACAAAGGATACGTTGCAAAGGTGTTCAGAAAACAGGCCAGGATTCGTGGAGAGAAAAATCGAACAATAAAAGAACGTCAATCTTTAGGAAAAAAAAGTAAGGGTGAAGAGCGCGAAGATACATTTGACAGTGATTCAGGAGATGACGCGGCAGATGAAGACTTCTCTCCGAAGCCAGGTCCATCAAAGAAGGCTGTAAACGTGCTTAAGTCAAACCTAATATCAAATACAGATGATCGCCTAGGCATTTCATTACGACAACGCAGTGGCTTTGCTTCAGTAGTTGCAGCAGTGTGTGGGAAAAATATTGCAGAAATGACTATTTCAAAAAGTACGGCAGGTCGAGCAGCTAAAACAAGGAAAAGAAAGGCAGAATCCATCGGAGGAATTTATTGCTCCTGAATATGTTTTGATTCACTGTGACAAAATGATTGGTGATCTATCAAATGAGAAAGGAGAGAGATTGGCGATTCTTGTTACTGGAGGTAGGGATGTAGAAAAGTTACTCTCCGTGCGAAAATCGAAAATACAACAGGACTGACACAAGCATCAGCAGTTGTAGAGTCTATGTTTAGTTGGAAATTGGAGAATAATGTGTATTAGGCCGGGTCGAATTTCTGGGGGCAGATCTGGCACTATGTGGGGGCTTATGAATTGGGGTCCTGACCAACATACTCCAAAAGAAAGTTTATGCTCCCCCCCCGTACCACTAGCATACTCCCTCCTATTTTTGGCTCCGCCCCAAAAATGAAAATAGTCTCAAATGAAAATGGAGACCATTTAGAGCATCTTCTCATAGAGATGACCCCCCCCCCCCCTCCTAAAATTGCATAATATATCTCGTGTGCAATTTTCAGGCAATTACCTCAAAAATTTGGATTTCTCAAAATATTTGCTATATCAGAAAATTGATTACACAAACATCATTTATGTGTAATCAATTTACTGAGCTGTGTGTTGAATTTCAAACTCAGTACCAATAAATTTCATGTTCTAATTATCATATATTTTTACAGGAATTATAAGAATTTATGCTCTTTAGATTTACTTATGATCCATGCATGATTCTATAAAAGCTGGATTTTTAACTTTTTAAAAAGGTTGAAAAAATGTCAACCAGAAACAAATCTTCGAATGCAGCTTTTGGTTTTGCCACTGAATTCCGCCGATCAATGATTCCTACAAAGGCAGACGTTGCCAGACACTATTTCTTCATTCAAAAGAGAAAAAATCAAGTCAAGGGGATCAGCAACTGCGAACGATTGCTAAAATATAGTTACCAAAGATCTTCAAGATATTTGGGCCATGTTCTCTTTCCCTGTCATTCAAGAAAGATCTATTTCTTCTGCAGTGGAAAGATTAATCAGATCAGCTCTTTCCTTGAACAAGGTTCCTCTACGTCAAAGGAATGAAAATTTTGCTAAAAAACTTGCTTCATATGATGAAATGTTTGACATTTGTACTTGCAAATGTTATGATAAAGGAAGAGAAAGGCCGTTTTGTCGATGCGAGGTAAAAATCCCAATGGTAGAGTGGGAGTCATTTGTAGGCCAAAAGCAAAGAATAAATCAATTAGGGCCATTTGATCGTGAAGCTGCCGCTGTCCAGAGACGATCCCTCTCAAGAGCAAGAGAAGAACAAGAGAGGCAACAAAGGTCACAAGTGGAAATGGAAGAGGCTATGGAAGTTGTACCATCTTCTTCAGTAGATGACTTTAGCGAAGATATAAAAGACAGTGACAATGAGCTAGAATTCGTGCCCGATGTGGAATTGATTGAAAATGATCAAAATAGGTATTCATACAATGAATTACCATTGGTGGCAGACCGTTACCGTGTGAGTTCGAGAGCTACAGCAGCTATTGTTAATGCTGCATTGAAGATATGGGAATAATCGATCAATCTAACATGCTTGATAGGAAGAAAATAGAAAGAGAATTCGTGTAGGCAAGAAAAATATTGTTAGATCTAGATGTGAAAATGTGAATATTGAATGTATAGGGTTTGATGGAAGAAAGGATGATACGTTAACCAAGCATGGAAAAGAGAAAGAACAACATTATGTGCTGATCAAAGACCCTGGAGGTATCTATGTAGACCATCTCTGCCCTGACGCAGGAAATGCTCGGTGTATAGCTGATGAAATTATAACGTTCTTAATTGATTCAGCGAGCATCGACACTCTCAATGCTCTGCTATGCGACGGTACTGCTGTCAATACTGGTAGAATTGCTGGTACCATAAAATTGATTGAAATTTTTTTGCATAGATCAGTTCAATGGCTCGTGTGTCTTTTACACATGAATGAACTCCCCTTCACACATATTTGAAACCATAGACGGAAAAACATCAGGGCCAAATTGAAATGCGATTTAACCATTTTAGACTTAGTGGCATTTTCACCAGTTCAGGGCAACGTCCAAGATATACCACCGAATGTCGTGAGAGAGTTGAACAGTGATCAAAAGTATCTCTATGATATGTGCCTAGCAGTGCAATCTGGATGGGTATCTGAAAGTCTAGCCCGCAGGTCTCCAGGTGCCATTCATCATGCTCGCTGGATTACCCGAGCAAACCGGATTCTTCGTTTATATGTATCGACTTTGCATCCCGAACAAAATCTGAAAGAACTGGTAACCATCGTCATGAAATCATATGCTCCTGGATGGTTTCATATCAAATCCAATCCTAAAGCTACTGACGGAGCACGGAATTTTTTTCATTTGATTGTCTTGATGCGAGGATTGGAAGAAAAACATCGCATTATTATGGAACCGGTGTTCCGTAATAATGCCTATTTTGCCAATCCCGAAGCTATCCTACTGTCAATGCTTACTGATAGCAGACATGTCAGAGAAGATGCTCTTCAGAAGATACTTCTCAGTCGGACACGTTTCGGTGGCACACGAAATTTTGAGCTTCCTAAATCTCTAAATTTCGATTCCAAAGACTACTATGAGATGATTGACTGGAAAAAGGAAGCTATCAATCCTCCACCTTTGATAAGGAATTTCAGCAATGAAGAGCTACTGCATACAAGAACAGAACCCTTGAAAATTGCTGCCTTTTCATACCACAGTCAAAGCGTGGAAAATGCAGTGAACTTAGTGACAAAAGCATCAGAACAAAGGATTGGCTACGGCAATCGGCACAAATTTATCCTCAATCAACTGGAATACAAGAAAAAGACTGCCACAGTTTGAATGGAAAAGCCAATGGGGCCAAGGCACATCCACAAGTAATTAGTGAATTGTGAAGGTAATTTTTAAATTAAATTTTATTTTTTACTTCAAAGCTGTTTTGTGTATAAATGGTACAATAGACTAATTGTCTTTTCAGACAAATATACTAGTCCTATATGAGGTTTATGAATTGGTCTCCTACGCATTTTGATTTATACTATTTTTAATTTCGGGGTGGAGCCAAAAATAAGAGGGAGTATGCTTGTGGTCCGGAGGGGAGCATAAACTTTCTTTTGGAGTATGTTGATCAAGATATCATTTCATAAACTCCACATAGTGCCCATCTAAAAAAAAAAATCATTTTGACTAGATTTCGACCCGGCCTAATGTGTATGGCATGGTTTTTGATACCACTGCTTCCAATTCTGGCTGGGTAAAAGGAGCTTGCATAAAGTAGAAGACCTACTCGGGAAAAAGTTGTTTTGGATGGCCTGCCGTCATCACATGGCTGAGGGAATTTCATCAGCTGTCTATTTGAAAATATTTGGTAAGACGACTTCTCCAGTAAATGAAGATTTCAAGAAATTCAAAGAAAACGATTGGAAGAATACTGACACCAAACCACCTCCTAACCATCTTGAAATAAAAGATCGATATCTGCGGAATTTAAGAGAGGAAAACATCAAATATATGAAAGATGTCCTTAACAATAAAAGGAGTCTTCCCCGAGACAACTATAGGGAAGTTGCTGAAACAACACTTCTGATTCTTGACGTAGTCCCTTCACGAGGAACGCACTGGATGAAGCCTGGGACATTTCATCACGCAAGATGGATGGCAGCTGTACTTTACATGAAATGTATGCTTTCTGCAATCAAGTTGGGTTTGACTCAGTGACCATTTATAAACTTGAAAGGATGTGTATCTTTACGACACTTTTCTATGGAAAGTACTGGCTTTCGTGCACAAACGCAGTTGATGACCCTGTAAATGATCTCGACTTTTACAGGGAAATGGTTCGCTACAAGCAAATAGACAGTGATATCGCTGAAACAGCTTTACACACTTTTAAAGGTCATTATTAGTGCCAAACTGAAGAACTTACACCAATGGCTCTCTTTGGTTCTTTGAGCAAAGATGATAAAGCATGATGGCAAAAGAACTATTACATTCTGTCCATCCTAAAGACTTTCATATAGGCCAACCTGTCTTCCCCATTTTGAAACAATGTTAAGCTCCACCGACTTATTGGTTGCAAGTCTTGGTTTTTCTTTCGCCAACTAGAGACTCAACATGCGACTGGCTTAAAAAGGCTGTTCTTATATGGGAAACTGATGAAGATTATATCATGATGATGAATATAATTTCTTTTGCAAAAGTTGTTAATGATACGGCGGAGCGGGGAGTTAAATTGATGCAAGATTTCTATGGCACATGCAAGGATGAGAATGAAATTCAGGAACTTCTACAGGTTGTTGAAGAAAACAGGCGTATGATCCCTGTTGTTTCAAAGAAAATATTAATCAATATGACAGACAAGACTAGCTAGGCCTAAGTAATATACCATTCTAGTATGTGTCTTTTTAGTTGTATATTGGAAAGCTATATATTTTGTATTTTATTAACTTTATTCCTTTTTTTTTCTTGTAAAAGTATATTCTTTTTTTTTTAATCATTGCATAAATCAAACGACGGGGCTTTGCAAATTTCTGTATTTGCAAAGTTGTTCCCACTTTGATAGCATAAGTTGAATTTATCTTTGTTCGATTTTTCAGCCTATCTTATCAAAGCCCATCGCCGTGGAGCTGCATTGGGATGATGCTCTACGAGTGGCGGTAACACGTTAAAAATGAGATGTTAGAAATAATTTTGGTAAAAATTATTATTTATTTTTT
This sequence comes from Bathynomus jamesi, assembly GCA_023014485.1. Classification (NCBI taxonomy): domain Eukaryota; kingdom Metazoa; phylum Arthropoda; class Malacostraca; order Isopoda; family Cirolanidae; genus Bathynomus; species Bathynomus jamesi. The sequence goes on from JAJOZX010000840.1 coordinate 1,094,073, forward strand.
TTTTTTTCATGAGGTAACATTTTTGTGGTGAAAAGTTTGTAATGAATCCATTTTGATGTACAAAATCTTTTTCATTTATTAAACACTTCCGATGGGTGTTTTAATGTTATGTGCATGAATGTAGCTATCATTTTGTACCAAACATGTAGGTGTTGTATAAATAATTGGCTCCTTAGTGAATGCCAATTTTTGCATTCAGAGAACGCAAAATATTTCGGGGGAGGGGGGGAATGGACATTGACATTTTTTTAAAAAAGTGAAAAATGGGACACCCTAAATTGTAGTTCCTTTCAAGTTACAAGTCTTTGATGATCCAGGGGTATTTATGGATCCAGCAGAATGGCCGGAATGGATATATGTACGGCGGTTCTATAAGGGAAGAAAAACACCTGCAGCCCCTCTCACAAGTGCTGGAGAGGGTAATTATAGAGACATCATGCGTCGTACTGTGGAGGAAAATCCAGCTGGGTCTAATGCTGTAACTGCTGTGCCTGGTATAAGTGGAATTCAACATGTAGATGTGGCTGGCAGAAGTCCTGCATCTTCCTAATTGCAACATTCAAGGAAATCTCTTATAACTGTAGAGGCCTAAGCTTAGGCAATAACTGCAAACACAAGCGGATCATAATTGATAAGATGTTAGAGGATGCCGATATTCTGTGTCTGCAGGAAACAGGACTTAAAGAACCCGAACAGCCCGAATGGTCTCCTTGCAGGCCACTCACCTGGTGGGGTAGCTATTCTATGGAGGTTGGGGTTATGAGAAATATATTAGTGAATTAAAACTTGGTTTGAATTGGCTAACTGGAATAGAAATTTGTGTAGACAAAAAATTTGTAATTCTGTGTATCTACATGCCTTTTTCAGGCAGTTGATAATGAAGATTATTACCTCATTAAATTGGGGCAGGTCAGCAGTATTATTGAGGAGTTGGATACATGTGTAGCTATTATTGGGCGATATACTTTATCTCGACTTTCAGAAAGCCTTTGATAAGGTACCTCACCGCCGGCTAATGGTGAAAGTGCGCGCGTTGGGTATCGGTGGGGAAATAGGTAGGTGGATTGAAAACTGGCTGAAGAATAGGCGGCAGAGGGTTGTAATTAAAGGTGCTAGTTCGGGTTGGGCCTCGGTCACTAGTGGGGTTCCTCAGGGTTCCGTTTTGGGGCCGCTGTTTATCATTTACATAAATGATATCGACGGTGGCATCGTCAGTCGGATCGCCAAATTCGCTGATGACACGAAGCTTGGGGCCAATGTTGGGATTCCCGAAGCGATCGAGGAACTGCGTGCGGACCTAGGTAGGATAGGAGTATGGTCCGAAAAATGGCAAATGCCGTTTAACTTGGGTAAATGCAGTGATGCACATTGGCTACGCCAATCCCAAGTCGGACTACTCGATGTTGGGTAGTAATATCGAGGTGACTGATTTAGAAAAGGACTTGGGTGTGCTAATAGCAGCGACCTTAAGTTACGAAACAGTGCGTAGAGGTGGAAAAGAAAGCCCAGAAACTATTTGGGTTATATCAGGAGGCAATTTCAGTTTCGGAACAAGGAGATTGTGCTCTCACTGTACAATTCCCTTGTTCGGCCGCACCTGGAGTATGCTGTGCAGTTCTGGTCGCCCACCCTCAGGAAAGATATTGAGAGGCTGGAGCGAGTGCAGGCGAGGGCCACAAAGTTAATCCCTTCCGTTAGGCATATGGGCTACAATCGACGGTTACGCGCCCTGAACTTGTTTTCGCTGAAACTCGGAGGCTGCGCGGTCAAACTGATCGAAGTTTTCAAGCTCTTACGCGGGTTCAACGATGTCGATTTTAGAAGTATGTTAGTTTAAATGATAACCCAACTCGCAACAATGGTTGGAAGTTGGATTTGAAACGGTTTAGGACTAGTGTGTGTGGGAATTACTTTACGTATAAGATCTGTGACACATGGAACAGGTACCTTCGGAAGTTGTGAACAGTTCCTCTGTGGATCAGTTCAAGAAAAGGGTAGACCAAATCTTGCACACTATTTGTGTGTAAAGCATTTAGGACCTCAGTCTGCGGAAATTCTTTTCCTATAAAATAGTTAATATCTGGAACCAACTTCCCTCAGAGGTTGTTTCCAGTCAAAGTGTAAATCTGTTTAAAAATAGGCTAGACAAAGTACTGAACACACTCATAGTTTAAGATTAAAACCTCAGAAAACTCTGCAGGAGTTCGCTTGCTCGGTGTCTCTGTGAGCAAGCTAAATATAGAGCTATTTATATATTCTCACTTTCCTGTAAAATTTCCTTGGCTACTTTTCCAGGGTCAAGGTATTTTCTTCAACCTTTTTCCGTACCTGCCTCTGGCAGGGAGGGAGGGGAGGGTGGGGAGAGAGCCTTCTACTTTTCTATCCAGTTTTCTACTACTGCTAGGATAGTTGAAAGAAAAATAAACTTACAAAATTTTCCCTGGCACCCGTTGCCATTGGTACCTCCTCGGTATGGGCCGCAAGGCCTTTTGAGGTACTTCTTTTCCTTGTAACTCCTTGTAACTCTCTCTCTCTCCAAATGGTATCACTGTAGTAATTGTGGTGTCTACATAGCGATGGTTATGTACAGTTATAACATTTGATTGCTATGCTTTTGGCTTTCATAGGGGAAGTGATAAGTATTTAAAATAAAATTTTCTTCAGATTCCTCAGAATCTTTTTATTTTTAAAATGTCTGATTGAAGTGGGTTTTGGGGAAAAAATGAAGGGGGTCGACGGGGATTTAGGAGGTTCCCCAAGGGGGGAATGGAGTGAAAAGATTGGGAACCACTGGTCTATACCTTCAACATAACTATCGCACTGACAAGCGTTGCTGCTGTTTGCTGCTGCTGCTGCTGCACGCAAGGTCATGTCGCGACCAAACAAGGGTACATTCCGATGCGAGGAACACGTTCCCAAATACATAAGATTAGAGAAATCATGGCCTCTATTTTTATTTTGCCCTCCCCCTTAAAATAAGTTATTTCTACAATATCTACTATTGTTTGGCAAAGGAAAATAAATCACAGGCAAATATTTACTTTCTTTATGAACATACAATCCCGTTACATTGAACTAGATATACAATATTCCACGACTTAATATTAACATTAAACCTAATAATATGCAGTGAAAATCAATACCGTAAATATATATATATATTTCATACTAATAAAGTTTTGTATAAAATCTAATTTTACCATAAAATCTAAGTGAAGCCATCATTCGTACAGCTAACTAACGGGAAACCATTTACGTTAAAAATGAATATATATGCCATTTAACAAACTTAATACAACGAACTAAAAAAAATACACACGCAAACAATGTTAATCAAACCAATTTTATAAAACAACTTCTCCAGATAATGAAAACTAAAAGTGCATTTATGAATTAATAAATTTAATCTAAGAAAAAAATAATCACTTCCCACGACATCGAAGACTGAAAAGGAAAGGAAATGGGACGAACACACTCAGTTCTTCTTTTTGCGCTTGTCGTGGACCTCCTAAAATGGGAGAATAATGGTAATCACGATTAATTGTCATCGAGAAAAAATTCATTAATAGAGTTTTACAGTAGGGATGAAACGATAATGAACCATGTCCATTATCGATTAATCTAAAATTTCGTATTGATCGGCTATTCATCTTTTGTAATATCAAAATAATTAGTAAGTAATTCCAGCTATTATTCTTTTGAAATATATTCTTCTCCAAATCAAAAATAAAGAACGATAAAATAGGCGATTTCGTGGGAACATCGACTACAGTTGATGAACTGCCATTATCAATGAGAGACTTCTGAAGGTTTTAGCTAAAACCAATATGTCCAACCTCATTTTTGGATCCACTATTTGAAATTAATTAAATGAATGGGTTATGGAAGCTGCATAAAAATTACGAGGCTAAGGGATAAGTATCAAAAGGATAAAATTAAGTTAGTTTCAAAAAGCTTTAAAAGCTTCGAGTCCCCAGGAAAAAGTAGTTCAAAAGAAAGCAAGTGAAAAAGTCGATAAACTCTACGTTCTCAAGCGAGAGCTCAAACTCGAGGGCAGAAAACGCTAATATACCCACATTGCCAAGAAAAAATATCCATTAGAATGATGGCGAAAAAACGAGGAAAATTTCACTGGTCTTCAAAAAGTGGCACTGAAATATTTCTCTGCACGATCATCAGTTGAAAACGAAAGGCTATTCAGTACCGTTGGAAATATATAAGAAACCAGTAAATACACGATGCATTTAAAAGTAATATTAAATGGACATTGTGAAAGGAAACGATTTGCATCCCATACTATACCATAATATCAGATTTATCATGTCATCCCATAAATAATTTTTTTTTTTACAATAAATTAAGTTTAAACTAGTCCTACTCGGTTTAAGCATAAATTTTCCGAAGGTTATATCTAAGAGGAGATCTATCGTGTTTCGCTACATACTTTACAGACCTTGACCAGTGAAGACGTGTGTTTTGCTTTATGTGAACCCCTCAAACATGGCGGTATCAGAAGAGCATATCAGGCATATAATGCTTTACGAGTTCAAAAAAGGGAATAGTACTACTGAAGCAACGCGAAACATTCAGGAAGTTTATGGCAACGATATTCTGCGTGTGAGGAAATGTCAAAGATGGTTTCAAAAGTTTAGGAATGGTGACTGCTGTTTGACAGATGCAGCACGCTCTGGACGCCCTGCTGAGTTTGATGATGACCTGCTGTTAGCCGCACTTGAAGACTGTTCAACAGCTGTCGAAAAATTGGCCTAGAAACTCAATTCATCCCCGTCCACCATCCATCGACATTTGCAACAACTCGGGAAAGTGCCTAAGTTAGGAAAATGGGTGCCACATGAATTGTTGGTCGATAGTCTGAGGGTGCGGGTAAACATTAGCACAGCTCTTCATTCCCGTGAACTCCAAGATCCGTTTTTGCACAGTTTAGTGACTGGTGATGAAAAGTGGATACTGTACCAGAATGTTAAGCGCCGTCGACAGTGGGTTTGAGCCGGAGAACAGGCGACACCACAGCCAAAACCAAATCTTCACCCTCGAGGTGTTGCTTAGTGTTTGGTGGGATAAAGGTGGTGTAATACACCTTGAAACCTTACCACACAACCAAACAATCACCGCTCGAGTCTACTGTCAGCAACTGGATCGAATGAACACTGCACTAAAGGAAGAGACCACCTTTGGTTAATCGGAAAGGAATCGTGTTCCACCACGACAACGCACGTCCTCATACTGCTCGGATCACTTCTGCAAAAACTGA
>JAJOZX010000841.1:0-25000 GCA_023014485.1 Bathynomus jamesi
AAGTATGAAGTTCGTAGTAGACTCCAGTTAAGATCGATACACGGTTAATTTTCACCCTTACTTTTTAGTTTGTTGGATTTTAGCCTTTAGTATTTATTATTACAATCACTATAATGGGAATTCCTTTATTGACATTAAAAATTTTCAGTCATTTTTTTTTTAATTTCTTGATAGAATTAATTATTACTTTACAGGGCTTTCATCAAAGAAGAGATCAAACAAACTTTTTATTGTGGCGTAATTATTATTTATTATATATATATATATATATATTTATTGTTTGAATATATATATATATATATATATATATATATATATATATATAATATAATATTATATACTATATATATATATATATATATATATATAGATTATATAATATATATATATTATTGTTGAATATATAATATATAATATATATATATAATATTATGTTTGAATATATATATATATATATCTATATAGATATAATATATATATATATATATAATATATATATTATATATATATATATATATATATAATATATATATATATATATTCAAACAATAAATATAGGTTTGTTCTTTAAGTAAAATAGACTAAATAAAGTACTTGAAAAATCAAGATAATCCCTCCATACAAGTACGAACCACAGAATCGACACTTACATGAATTGATAGAGACGGAACAATGAATTCCGTTCCAATTTGCTGTAGTAATCCCCAAGTTCATAATCTCCTTATTGAATGGTTTTTACATTAATAAAAAATAAGTTAAAAAAGAGCAAATTTAAATGATTTCCTTTATTTCGAAATTCACCGCATAAATTATCGGCTGTCATTTGTTTTTGTTAAGGAATTGCATTAAAAACGCTCTTAAAATTAGTGTTTTATTAATTATGATGTCACGACGCTGAATTTGGACACTTTAACATTTTTCACAAATGATTTAGTATTTTGGAAATGTTAAGATTATTAACACATGCAATGTTAATTAGTGGTTTTATGTTTACATTGCTACACTGAACATAATCTCTTTATATTTATATAAAGACAGTATTTATATCTATTTATATTTATATATATTTATATCGTTTATATTTTATATTCACATATATTACTAAGCCTTTTCAGTACATTGCGAGTTCCTGTTATTTTATCGTGTGTTCTACTTGCATTTTATTCATTCCTCCAACGTACACTTCAGACGCTATTCTACATAGAGGCTCTTCCCTCTTCCATCTCTCAATACTCTATTCTCTCTCTCTCATCTGCTGCTCTGTAACCTGCTCCGGTTCCCTTCAATACCCTAATCAGAGAAACGATCTTGCGGCCAATTCCTCGCCAGTTCCAAAGCAAGCAGGACGACAATGGCTCGCGGGACCGACTGCATTGTTGGGGAGGATTTGGCGAGAAAAGGCGAGCACACGCTGATTCTTTCGGGATGATTGAGAAGTTGGCAGGTGGAATAACATCGAAGAGGAATTCATTGTGCAAGAACAATGATTCAGGATAATAAAGAAGAAATCTTCTCCATCGATTTCTTCCATTTTTTTCCATTCCAATTTCTTTACACTGCAATTTTTACAGTTATTCATAGTTGTGTAGTTTTGATGGGTTTTTAATTTCTGGGTTTTATTGTCGGGATTAGGTTTTTTTTCTTTTAAATGTTTTTGTACGTTTTCAAATGGAAATCTTTTATTGTTTATCCGTTCACATTTCATTCTAAAATAATATACCGTGGATATGATACGAGTATTTTGGAAAGATGGATTTGTTAATTTTTATCGTATATGTTATCAGTAAATACAAAACTATCTCAAATAAACGTTAAGATCCTATTTCTTTTATCTTTTAAATCTTACGTTCCATAAAAGTTTGTAAAAGATCTTGAAATGGTGCCGATTTGTTGTGTAACATATAGTTGGGAATGGTCCATTAAAAACAAATAAACAAACGCACAACCAGTACAACACTCAGGCCAGACTAATGCGGATCATGCCCTGGGTTATTATTACCACCACCACCATCGGGGTTCGAACCTCAGACCTATGTCTTCATTTCTGTAAATAGAGAAAAAGTATTACTCACTAAGCCACGGGTGGTGGCTATTTAGACCAAAAACATAAACGCTTGGCGAATATTCTTTATACGAATAAACATACGCAAACATTGGTACAGTTGATTCAAAAAGTCGTGTCGTTTTTGGTCGTTTTTGAATCAATATTATACGTAACTTTGCTGATCAATTTAAAGACCCTGATTGAACCAAATACGATAAGAGCTATTTAGGCACTTCCTTCTAACATTTGCTTTTTCCTAGACTAATTTACCGCAAATTCACCTTACATACGAGCTGCCGAGAGGTGTTTTTATCCTAAAACAATTCAGTAGGCCTATGTAATATTCGTACAACGACAGATGAAATTAGGATAACTGTAGTGGATGACATCGTGTATGTATTTTGATATATATATATAATATATATAAAAATAAATTTTCCGTTCTCCAATTCTCTAACAAAACATGACTCCAAAAACTAACAAAAAAAAGTCTCGTTGTGTCATTATAACACTTTTTAAGTTTTTTACAGCTGATTTAGACGTTAGATAAAACTTTCAAGCTTATGTTATCCATTTCCAGGTAAAGTTTCCTTTTTCACGCAGCTTAAGCGAAAGTAATAGTTAAGTCGTGTTTTATTTTTTAGGATAAATATAATTACTTGTCCGTTTTTTTTATGTATAGGATATGAATCATAGTTTGGACTCTTTGGAGAAGGAAGAGAAAGAGAGATAAGTGAGTAGGTTATTTCCCCGATAGTGTTCCCCATCGCATTTTGTTCCTATTTATTTATTTTTTTCGACTGTGTTTTCCTTCCTTTTTAGGATGTGTTTTTCTTAGGCTATTCAAGATGGCTGTTCCCTGAGACAGAATTCAATCGCTTACAGGAAACGATGCGATCTTTAGTGTTGATTTTGAGCCCCGATTCTTTTAAGGAAAGTTCGAATCGAGAAACGCCTCGCCAATAAAGAATAAATAAACTATATTTTTCTTGAGGAAGTTGAGCTGCAAACTTGTATCATTTTCATTACTTTCAACCCAGTGTAACATTAGAAGCTTCGCTTTGTTGATACGTAAGAACCGCCTCTCTGTTCTTACATTTGTTTGGATGGGCGAAGAAGAAAATAGAAATGCATCCCTTTGGCAAGCGGAAGCGAGCAAAATAGTGTTTCAGAACATCTTGTTAGAGTATTTCACAGCCATACTAATTAACAAAGTTTATAAACTCGAATTCATGGACGCTTTTGGCTGTTTCAGTGAACACTTTTAGAAAGAAATACTTTTAGGCTGAAAACGAAAAATGCCCCCATCTATTTCCATGCCCATAGTTGAGGCAATTGAGAATAATTTAGTATTTAAAGATTAAAAAATGGAGATAAGGTGGGCAAAGAATAAGTGGGGCTAGGGGATACAGATTATGGGGTGGGGGACACTGAAGACCAGTATGAAACAAATCGTATTTGATATGCGCAAAGCATCCGAAAGAATAGCCACGAATTGTCCAGATCTGAATAGTAAAAAGTTAGTCTTGCCAAAACGTATTTTTCTTTTTAGATTTTTAATCTCGTTATATTTTCAATGGATTAAATTTTTAAATGTTTTTCATTCCAGACAAAAATTCTTGTTCTCTCTTTTATATTTAAGTTGGATGTTCTATTGCACTTCTTATTCTTCTTATTCTTATTCTATTCCCTTGTTCTGTTCTCTGTTCTCTTCTTCTTGTTCTTCTTCTCTTCTTGTTCTTCTCCTTCTTTTTGCTTGTTCTTCTTGTTCGTCTTTTCTTCTTGTTCGTCTTGTTCGTCTTCTTTTTCTTCTTCTTCTTCTCTCTTCTTCTTCTTCTTCTTCATTATTATTATTATTATTATTAATTATTATTAATTAGTAGTAGTAGTAGTAGTAGTAGTAGTAGTAGTAGTAGTAACAATAGTTAAAAATAATCATGTAATTCATTTGTGCTTTTGAAATTTACAATTAAATCCATAACAAAAGACAAATGAAAAAACAAGTGATTTTAGAAGTTAATGAGTTGCGTTTCTATTATCTGAATTTCAGGTAAAAATAATAAAGACTCTAATTAGATAGTCTTTAAATTGTTTTAAATTGCTTTTAAAGGCGGGGTGCGTTAGGGTTGATAAATTCTTTACTCATAAAAATACTAGGAGGGTTGGTTACTTGGTTGCACTTGTGAACGTTCTTCAACTGTTTTCTGTCAGGAAGACCGTTAGTAGTATGGTTGCAAAAAGGAAAGGACGGCCAAAAAATTGTGAACACCAGTCGCGCTCACTAATTATCCTCCCCTTTTTCCACACGAACATGGGTCAAGCCCTCGTGGAAATAAAAAGATCTGATGCTTTCTCAGATATTGCACGATGTAATTTGCAATGTATTTTAAATAAAACGAAAGATGTACTTAAATATCAAGTAGGGAACCACATACCATTATAGTGAAATGAAAACCGTGATATTTACATTTATTTTAAGTAAAATAAAAAGAATAGTTTGCTATTTTTTTTATTTGGGATCAATACTGTATATTTCTGTCAAGTAATTAAAATTAAAGTTTCACAGAAACCCCCAGAAATTAATAGTTGGCTGAAAAATCAAATACAAATAATGAATTACAGAAAATGGCAATTCCCCTCATGATTGAGAACCTTTATGCAGACATTGGTAAGGGGAATTCCTGAACTATAACGAGGGTCTGAGGGGAGAGAGAAAATGAAGGTAACAGCTGAAATAAAGAGGGCAAGCTCAGTCTTTTGGAAAGCTGATTAAAAGCCGAAAGAATGAGTGTGGGATGTTTTCAACCGAAAAATAGGAATGATTCAGATCAACCAGAATAAAGTTTGAGTAATTTAAAATTTTTATATAAACTTTATAGAAAGATGTGCTTTTTTTGAAGTCTAAATTGCAAACACAGATTATCTCTGTCTCTTTTCCCTATACATATACATATATGCATATTAGTGGTTTAGGGAACCTAATTATTTAGTTTTTAAAGGAAATTATTATTTTGAAGAATATTTATTTACCTCCATACCGTCGTTGCTGTGCCTAGAAATTTTAAAAGAAACGTTTTGTTATGGGACCTATTTAAGGGCTTTAAATATTTCGAAAACTAACCAAAGTTATAGGAAATCGCTTATACAAAAGCTTCAACGAAAATAATTTGTCATATATATATATATATATATATATATATATATATATATATATATATATATATATATATATATATTATTTCTTTAGTAAAACCAGTATAAAAAAATCTCCCGTTTCAAAATTGATGATAGTTTTTCCCCTCGTAATTTTCGGGTGTACATCTCTCGTCGTTGGGCGAATTTTATTTTTACATCTCTTCTTCTGCTGTATCCTATTTTAAAGTTAGTTTCCAGTTTCACTCAATTACAGGATTAGAGATAAACCTATAAACATTATTTACTAGTCTGTAATTCTAAGCCTTAACATACTCCTTTGACTTTTTTTACTAGCTCTTAATTTCCCTCGAATTTGAACTTACTTCATATCACGTTCGATTCCCCTCGGCAGGTATGAGGCACTGCGTACGTCAGGTAAACCATTAAAAAGTTTTTTCGTCTTGTTCCTCTTAATAGCTGGAAATGCCACAAGACAATTAGGTTACGAATTCCATTTTCCTCTCTCTTCTACGCACTTGTAGTCTTCGGGGTGTTACAGATAATGGAGTGTTTGGGTTCTTGTGAGTTTTTTTTTATGCAGGAAGGAAGACCAAGGACGAATGCCCGCCAAAACGCCCCACCCACCCCGGGGGGAGTGATCATATGCACTTGTTAGATTTAGTATATTTAAATGAAGTTATAAAGTTTCCTTTTTGCATTTTTTGGCTTCATTTGTGAGAGAAAATGTTTAAAAGGACGTTAAAAATACTTCATGCTAGAATTAAGTACTAATTCTTTGAATTAAAATATATAAATAATTAGAAATTTAATCATTAAAGTCCTTCATTAGAAACAGAAAATTATGAATATGGAAAAAAAAAAATATATATATATATATTCATGTGTGTGGTGTGTGTGTGTGTGTGTGTGTGTGTGTGTGTGTGAAAGTTCCAAATATCAAGGCTATAAACATTAATTACAAATGGCACCTTCTCTGTAATCCTTTTTGTTTCTTACGCGTAACATATAAAATCTAAATGAGTAAAGTGTGAGACTAACAGCTGAAGTTAAGTCGTTCTTCCACATTATATAAGGTCAGTGTTCGAGCCCCGATAAGAAACGCCATTCTTGTCTATTGCTCAAAAACACGAGGTCCGAGATACGGCGTGACAATGGACCAACTCTCGTTTGCGCGGACCTTCCCAATTGATGAAAAGAGTTAATGGGGCGAAATAGGCAGCCTTCAATCTGTTTAGAGTATAGGAAGAAGGAGAAGAAGAAGAAGAGAAGGAAGAAGAAGAAGAGAAGGAAGAAGAAGAAGCGAAGGAAGACGAAGAAGAAGAAGAGAAGGAAGAAGAAGAAGCGAAGGAAGACGAAAAAGAAGAAGAGAAGGAAGAAGAAGAAGAAGAGAAGGAAGAAGAAGAAGAAGAGAAGGAAGAAGAAGAAGAAGAGAAGGAAGAAGAAGAGAAGGACGAAGAAGAAGAGGAGGAAGAAGAAGAAGAAAGATAAAAAGAAGAATGATTTTATTTCGGTTTAATTGGAAAAAAGAGAAAAATAAGAAAGGTTAATTTCGCTCATTATTAATTTAATTTATTTTTATTTCAAATTATCTTCTTAAAAGATGCGTTTCAAAAGCATTTATTTCTGCGATCACGTGAATAGTTGTTTAAAAGATGTTTTTCAAAGCCTAAAGCAATTTTGTTTTGTAAAGCATACAATTGTATACTTCATTAGTGATTTTTTTTCTCTCTCTCTCTCTCTCTCTCTCTGTATATATATATATACACAGTATATACCTTTCCTTTCAACCTTTCAAATGTTCCGTGCGATGATTCCTCATTTCACGAAGGTCAAGCTTCTCGACCCTCCTCTCGAGTTGGCCTGGTGAAGTAGTGAGTTCGTTTCTTATACTCTCTATCTCACATAGCCAGGTACGCCCGACTCATCGGGGGTTGTTCTGAGCCAGGCGTCTAATCTTCTTTGAAGATGTCCACCGCAACACCACTCGTGTTCCTTAGGTCTTTGGGCAGCTGATTAAACAGTTTTGGTCCTCTCACAACAAAACTATTTTCTTTCAAGGTTAAGGATGTTCCCTCTCTAACCTTTCATTTGGGAACACGACACAGTCTTCCTTTTCTACTTTCCACCGTTGTTTGGGGAGTTACAGGGTTCAGAGTAAGATTAGGGACTAGTGTCTCCATTATTTTCCAAGTGTAAATAATGGTGTATCTCTCTCTTCTCCTTTCCAGTGAATACAGTATAGGCTTAGTTCGCGTAACCTTTCCCAGTAATTTAATTCTTTGCACCCGTTGATCTTGGCTGTGAAGCTTCTCTGAATCCTTTCTAGTTGTCTAATGTCTTTTTTTTTATATGGGGATATTCGGACCGAGCAGTATTCCAATTTGGGTACGATCAGTGTTTTCAGTAGAGGAATCATTATATTCCTATCCCTTTGTTTAAAGGGTCTCAGTATCTGCCCAGTTATTCTCTTTGCTCTGTTTACTGCTATCTTATTTTGTGTTTCAAATTTCGCATCATCAGTCATTACAACCCATAAATCTTTTGTTCTAGAATTTCTCTGAATTTCCTGACCATTTGGGGTATAATATTCCATGAATTTTAGGTCCTCTCTTTTTCCGTACCGTAACAGCTGAAATTTCTCGGTGTTAAACTTCATATTGTTGCCTTCCGTCCACTTATAGATTCTGTTCATGTCGGTTTGTAGGGATCCTATATCTTCTGGGTTTCTTATTTTTCTACTGATCTTTGTGTCATCGGCAAAGGATGTTACTGTGCTGTCTCTGGTAACGTCCTCATCTATGTCAGTTAGCATGATTGTGAAGAATAGTGGAGCTAATACTGTTCCTTGTGGTACTGAGCTGAGGACCTCTGATTCTGATGAAGATATTCCTTGTACTGTAACGACTTGCCACCGCTCACTAAGGAAATTATATATCCATTTCCCTACTTTTCCTGTTATTTCCATATACGAGTATTTCAGTTTATGTATTGTGATTCCATGGTCACACTTGTCGAACGCTTTGGCAAAGTCTGTGTATGCTACATCATAGTTTTCATTACTTTCAAATGCATCAATAATGTTGTAGTATTCCATTCGTTGTGATAGACATGATCTGCCTGACCGAAACCCATGTTGGTTATCATTTAATTTTTTGAGTTTCCAAAAAGTCAGATTTTCTGTCTAACTATTCTTTCAAATATTTTAGTGAGATGAGATGTAAGCGACACTGGCCTATAGTTTTTGGCCTCAGATCGATCTCCTTTATATATTGGGACTATGTTTGCGTTCTTCAGGATGCCTGGTATTTCTCCCGTGTCTAGTGATCGTCTCTATATCCAATATAGGGGCTCAGCGATTGCATTCTTGCAGTTTTTGATCAGTGTGGCATTCCATTTGTCCGGTCGTACCGCTGAGTGTGTTTTTAGTTTCCCTATAGCTTGTGTAATATCATCTGTCGTAAAGTATATATACAGGGTAGCGCAAAAGTCAGGAACCATAGGCACATTTTATTAAATTATAATAAATGTTCGAATTGGTGGCTTTTCACTTGGAGACACTTTCTGACGCGTTGAATGCATGATGTTTGAACATTCCTTAACACATTGGTACTGATTTTGGCACACTCAGATGTGATTTTATTCTTTAGAGAACGTATGGTTCTGGGTCGATCAGCATAGACTACCGACTTGAGATGGCCCTACAAGAAAAAGTCAAGAGGCGTGAGGTCTGGAGACCTAGGTGGGCATTCGACGGGTCTTCGCCGTCCGATTCACTTGCTTGGGAATGTTTCATCTAAAGAGCTCCGGACGATGGTTGCGAAATGTGGTGGTGCACCATCCTGCTGAAACCACATCTCCACCCGTTCTGCCAACGGAATGTCGTCCAGTATGGGCATTAGAAATGTTTGCAGCATATGCAGATATGTTTCACCTGTTACATTGCCGTCGAAAAAGTACGAACCAATTAACCGATCCCCCCAGAGAGCAGCCCACACCATAATTCGTGGATCGAATTGCGCATGTCCTTCCTCCATCCAGTGGGGGTTCTCATTGGCCCAATAGCGTGCATTATGTCTATTGACACGACCGCTGAGGTGACATAGCGCTTCGTCGTTGAACATGATCCTTCGTTGAAGCTGTCGATGTTGTAGAAACCACTGGCAGACGGTCTGTGTCGTCACCGTGCAGTTCCTGAACGAGTTGGACTTTGTAGGGGTGGAAACGATTTGTTGTAAGAATTCGTTGAATGGATCTTCTGGAGACACCCGTTTCCTGGGATAACTTTCTCAAGGACTTACGTGGGCTGTTTTCGAGGTGATTGAGTACCGTTAGTAATGTTGCTGCATCGGTTGAACTTTATGGCCGGCCACTACGCGGCTGATCATGAACACTTCCCGTTTCTTTGAAGCGAGTGAACAGTTTTCCAACTGACGCCTGAACAACTGGCGGCCTCTCAGGGTGTTTGCCATTAAAAGCAATAGCAACTGATCGGTGTGTGTTACCACGCCTTGCACACATTAAAACTATCTCCACCCGTTCATCTATTGTCAATTTCTGTGCCATAGGTTCAACAACAAATCTGGAAAGAGCAAAACACATATTAAAACACAAATTATTAAAATGTGCCTATGGTTCTTGCTAACGCTTGTATACCCTAATCGGACTATATAATGTCTCATTATAAAAAGAAACAGAAAGTTGCACCTATTGTCTGAAAGCGGCAGTTTGTAATAATTTTATCTTGTTTCCAGTTTAGGTCTTTTGTGTCTTAGTTTGTGTTTGGTGTTCTTTTAGGTCTCTCTCTCTCTCCTCTCTCTCTCTCTCTCTCTCTCTCTCTCTCTCTCTCTCCTCTCTCTTCCTCCAGTACTGTATTTTTCTTCACCGTCTTGCCTTTCGATGTACAGGAAATAATTTCACTGTTTATCGATTGTTAAAATAACATTTCTATATCGTAATATGGAAATATAATTTTGATAATCCTTTTATTTTAACTTAAAAAAGACGTAGTAGAATTTCCAAATGTTTTAATTTTAATAGCGAACGTTCTTCAAGGAATCTAGGAGAAAAATTAACGTAATTTTATTATTTCATTACTCAAATTATACTTCAATCCACGTAACTTTCCTTAACGTTGGATTAAGGTTTAAGGAAATCTTTGTTCATCCCATAAAGCTTAGCTAGAAAAATTATGTGAATATTGTCAGTTACGGGAAGTTGATTTGAGGAAGTACAGTCACAAGCGGGATGTTTCGGCCTATTGTAAGGTCTTCATCAGGTGAATATCATGATAGTATAGGCCGAAAGTTTGTTCTTTAATAAATCTATTTCTTATTGTAGTTTATTCTCTTAGTTCAAATAGTAAATTTTGTTATTTTACTAAGTTTATAACTTGTATTTTAAAGGTTTATCCTTAAGTAATTTCTAATTGCTTCTAATCAGTTTGTAGTTAATTATTAATTGGAATATATGAACAAAGTCGGATTTCATAATGTCTAACGACCTAACTAATGTTGGTCGACTTTATGCAGGTCGACCTACATAAACTGACTTTATTATTTCAAATGAAGGTTACCTACCGCCCATTTCAGATTGTAAATGAAAATAACTAACTTAACCTAACCTAACGTAACCGACCCTAATCTAACCTAAACTTAGTTAGCAGTCTGAATTAAATTAGCATAAGGTCAACCATTCGACTTTAAGCATGTTTTAAATTTTTTGGTTTTTATGCATTTGAATTTCGTTCCCTCACACCGGATATAAGTTAATTTCTTTTAGGTTAAGGAGTAATTTACCCTTTCACTTAATATCCGGATAACGGAATATCCGGATAACCGAATATCCGGGTAACGGAATATCCGGAAGACCAAATATCCGGATAACCGAATATCCGGGTAACGAAATATCCGGATAACGGAATATCCAGATAACCATCATGATTTCTTCTGTCATGTCAAGAATATAAACTCTGAAAATACGTTTTGTAAAAATAAAAAATAAACCAAAGGAAAAAAATACAAAAATAATCGCTGTAACTGAAAAAAAAATTAAAAAAGTTTTAGGCACTAACTTTAATGTTATTAAAAGTTGAGAAGACAATACGTTGCTCCAGAAGAGGGTTTTGCGGTTTTTGTGAAGCTGTTCCGATTTTGTGTTGCGCCGCTGTTCGGTTTTTATACATTTAAAACTTTGTTTACAGTATTTTCACAATCTGATATTTTTGTTAGAGGAAAGTTACACTATTTTAAAATGTGCACCTTCGTTTAGTCCAGTTGTGTAAAAGAAGAAGACATACATATTCCTGTATACTCATTTAATATAATATATATATATATATATATATATATATATATATATATATATATATATAAGGGGAGGCAGGAAGATGAATATGGTTAAAAAGGCTTATGGCATTAGGCAATCGTTGTGTCTCACGGCTGAGAGATCTGCCAATTCAGCTGCTCAAGGCAGGATGCGCTTCGTGTGAAGGAAGACCTTAATTAATCGCTGGCCTTCGGTTCCGATAATACAAATGAGCCATTTAAGAAATCAATTCTGGTTTCAGCCGTCGAACGTGTTCTCATTTCTCGCCATTGCTTATGTGCCTCTCGTCTCCTCTTATCTATCTATTTATTTTCTTATATACTCTATGTTATATCACACATTTACCTGGTGATATAATATATATATATATATATATATATATTATATATTAGTATTATATGTTAAATGGAGCTTTAATACTATGAAATCCACAGTTTAGAAGATTTATGGCACGTTTGATAAAGAGCTTCGATAATTAATATAATTGGACTGTCTGAGTTTTAATTCGCTTACAGTAGACTGTGTTTAATAAGCAATTCTAGTTACCTCAGTGAGGCTCGGGATTACTGTAGGTGGTTAGCAAACATTCGTGAAGCTGAGCATTTTAGTGGTAACTTGTGTACGGGGTGTCCATAAAGTCACGCATCATAGGAAAATACATTTATTTTGTTTATTTATTTATATTTTTTTTATTTATTTGTTCGAAATGATTCCCATCAATCTCAAAGCATGTTTGTAAACGAAAAAGCAGGTTTCTTTGAATGTTCCTCAACATATTTGGCCTGATGGAGACATAAATAAATAGACATTGCTTATGTTCCTATGATGCGTGCCTTTATGGACACCCTGTAGTATTCATAAGGATTTGGTATAAAGCAGATTTAGGGTTCTGCTAGGACCTATTTTATTATTATTATTATTATTATTATTAAATGTATAAAGAAAGGAGAAAGTATTTTTAGCTTTTTTCTACAGAATTGCAGTTCCTTATCATGGTAGCTTATCATGGTACTTTATCATGGTAGCTTATCATGGTAGCTTTAGCTCAGAAACTTCGATATTGTTTTATATGTCTGAGCAATCTCTCAAGGAGCTAATGAAAATGTGACGAAATATTTAAATTCTCGCACACCCTCCATTGGTTCAGTCAGCTTTCATTTTGAAAATAATGTTACCTGATCATTTTGGGCTTTTGGATGGAAATGCATAACCTTAGTTTTCGTAACATTGATATAAATTTCATGGTTCTACGAGTATAATTTTCAATTTTTGTTTTATAAAAAGATTTAGACCTTTAACCGAAGTTCATATCGATATCATAACATAAGCATAGACTAAGTTATTTATCCTCATGTTATTTATACGACATCTACACTAACTTTGGCCTCATTATATTAAATAATAAAACCATTAAAATATACATTAAAAAAACAGGAGAGATCTATAGATCTACAGAAGCTAAGGCTAACAAAGACCCTAAGATCCACTCTAAGGTTAGCCCGAGAGAAAGAAGAGAGTAGGAGTTAAAAGAAGAGAATAAGGGTTAAGTAAGTAGCAAAACCTATCATTCGTGGGTTAACATTCATTCAGAAAAAGAGAAAGAAAGACTCACCATCATCATCCGCCGGCCACTGCCGACAAGTCGGAAAAATAGTCGAAGAGAATAGGAAAGGGGTAAAAGATGAAAAGAAGTAAAATAAGAACGCTTACAAACCATGCAAACAGTCATAACTCAAACATTCTCATACCATGCAAATTACAGACATGCAAGTGAAGAGAGGATAAGAAAAGAAAAAAGTATGAAGAGTATAACAAAAAGTGGGTTAGTTTATGCTACGAGCTACATCTAAGTTCGTATTTGTCTTTTTTTATATATATATATATATAATTTTATTGCTGGCATATCACACGCTGGCATGTCACAAGCTGGCATTAATCGCCAACAGACTCATCCTCGACCATTAACCCCAGAGCTCCTGTTGCTAATTGTTTTATTATTTTAAACGACGTTAATATTTTTTAAATGCCTATCTAAACGGTTTTTAAACATATTAACGCTGGTAGAATTCACGACGGACGAGGGAACATTATTCCATTTATCAATTACTTTAAACGTAAAAAAGTGTTTAGTGATGTTAGTAATGAAACATCTGCCACGTAATTTAAATCCGTTATTACGAGTATTGCTATTATCGAAAATGAACAATTTGTCAAAATTTGCGTTATCGATTTTATTAACGATTTTGAAAACTTCATTAAGCTCCCCCCTTAATCTCCTAGTCTCGAGTGAATGCAAGTCTAACTCTTTAATCCTATCTTCGTAAGACTCGTTGCGTAGTGACGGAATTAGTTTCGTGGCGCGTCGCTGAGCTCTTTCCAACCTATCAATATCCTCACGCAAATACGGGCACAAAACTGAACGGCATATTCTAAGTAAGGCCTGACTAGAGACTTGTAAAGGGGCAATATAATATTCTTCGATTTAAATTCGAAATTACGCGCTATGAAGCCTAACATCCTATTAGCTTTTGCGCAAGACTCCAGGCACTGATTCCTAACATTTAAATCCTTAGATACGCGTACGCCTAAATGTACTTCCTCGTCAACGCTCGCTAACTGTTTATCATCCATCGTGTACGTGTAATTGTTGTTACGAGAACCTATATAAACTTTACATATGTCTACGTTAAATTGCATCTGCCACTTATCTGCCCACTGCATACTCCTATTTACATCGTCTTGGAGCAGATTTGTATTGTCCACGTTAAGAACTTTACCGCCTATTTTAGTATCGTCCGCGAATTTTGGCACGTTACTGGTCAAGCCTACATCTATGTCATTAATGTAGATTACGAATAGCAATGGGCCTAACACTGAACCCTGAGGGACACCGCTACCTACATCCAACCACCCGATTCCCTACCATTAACAACGACCCTCTGTTTCCTGGCACGAAGCCATTCCTCTAACCATTTAGCTACCTGACCGCGTATACCGTGCGCTTTAACCTTCGCAATTAATCTTCTATGCGGAATTGTATCGAACGCTTTTTTAAAGTCTAAATAAATAACGTCAGCCGCTCTATGCCTATCGTATTCACGCACTATTTCGTTATAAATTACTTTATAATTTATCTTCATAATAATAATAATAATAATAATAGTAATGCTAATAATAATAATAGCTACGGTATATTAACACTGTAAAGTAATAGTCGTAAATTATACAATGATACAGTTTTTAATTTTTAATTATTATCAAACCATTTTAAACATCAATAGTTATAAAAATCACACCAAAAGTCGTGAGAAATGTCTTTACAAAGGTCTTCGTTACAGTGTGAGCAGCAAGTTGTTAAATCAGTTTCATCCGTTGCGTTTAAGAAAAGTAATTTTTATATTAAAGTCAGTCTGAATGATGAGGGATAATACAATGGACATGATTTTTTTTCTTTTTTGGGGGGGGGGGGAATAAATATACTTTTTGTATTATTTTTCTGTGAATTAGGGTGCCACACAAATCTCTTCACGTGCCACCCTGTAGTACGCGTGTGATGATGATGATGATGATGATGATGATGATAATGATAATGATAATGACGGAGTTGTTTAACCTTGGCAACATCTAAGGTCATTGACGGAGGGGAGCAGAGGAGTTACAAGGAGTTACAAGGAATAGTAGTACCTCAAAAGGCCTTGCGGCCCATACCGAGGAGGTACCAATGGCAACGGGTACCAGGGAAAAATTCATACACCCTCAATAGTGTGCAAGATTCGGTCTAACCTTTTCTTGAACAGACCCACAGAAGAACTGTTCACAACTTCTGAAGGTAGCCTGTTCCACGTGTCACAGATCTTATACGTAAAGTAATTCCCACACACACTAGTCCTAAACCGTTTTAAATCCAACTTCCAACCATTGTTGCGAGTTGGGTTATCATTTAAACTAAACATGCTTCTAAAATCGACATTGTTGAACCCGCGTAAGAGCTTGAAAACCTCGATCAGTTGACCGCGCAGCCTCCGAGTTTCCTGCGAAAACAAATTCAGGGCGCGTAAGCGTCGATTATAGCCCATATGCCTAACGGAAGGGATTAAATTTGTGGCCCTCGCCTGCACTCGCTCCAGCCTCTCAATATCTTTCCCGAGGGTGGGCGACCAGAACTGCACAGCATACTCCAGGTGCGGCCGAACCAGAGAGTTGTACAGAGAGAGCACAATCTCCTTGTTCAGAAATCGAAATTGCCTCCTGATATAACCCAACAACTTCTGGGCTTTCTTTTCCACCTCTACCCACTGTTTGGTAAACTTAAGGTCGCTGCTAATTAACACACCCAAGTCCTTTTCCAAATCAGTCACCTCGATATTACTCCCCAACATGGAGTAGTCCGACTTGGGATTGGCGTAGCCAATGTGCATCACCTTGCATTTACCGAAATTAAGCGGCATTTGCCATTTTTCGGACCACCCTCCTATCCTACCTAGGTCCGCACGCAGTTCCTCGATCGCTTCTGGCGTCCAAACATTGGCCCCAAGCTTCGTGTCGTCAGCGAATTTGGCGATCCTACTGACGATGCCACCGTCAATATCATTTATGTAAATGATAAGCAACAGTGGCCCCAAAACGGAACCCTGAGGAACCCCACTAGTGACCAAGGCCCAACCCGAACTAGCTCCTTTAATTACAACCCTCTGCCGCCTATTCTTCAGCCAGTTTTCAATCCACCTATCTACTTCCTCACCAATACCCAACGCGCGCACTTTGGCCATTAGCCGGCGGTGAGGTACCTTATCAAAGGCTTTCTGAAAGTCGAGATAAAGTATATCAATCGCCCTACTCTTATCATACTCACTGAACATGACGTGGAAAAACTCGAGCAAGTTGGTGAGACACGACCTATGCCGTCTAAACCCATGTTGGGAGTCCCCAAGCAGCATGTACGAATCCAAATGGTCAACGATCCTATCCGCTATTATCCCCTCTAATAATTTACCTACAACCGAAGTGAGACTACTGGAACGATAGTTCCCTGGACTTTCGTGATCCCCTTTCTTAAAGATAGGGGTCACATTGGCTTCCCTCTAGTCACCAGGCTCCTGGCCCGTCTCCAACGATTTGTTGAAGATTGTAGCCAGGTGGGGAGCCACCTGATCGCGCACCTCCCGCAACACTCTAGGGAGGAACTGGTCTGGCCCAGGAGCCTTAAACGCGCTCAGTTTGTCTATTCCAGGGCTTCTCAAACTAGGGGTCGTGACCCCTCAGGGGGTCGCGTAAATATTATTGGGGGTCGCAGAAACATTTGAAAATATTATTTTTTTCATAAATATACAGTGTTAGTACCTATTGCTTTTATGACATTGAGTGAAGGGTCACGAAAAAATTTGTCTGATCCAAAGGGGTCGCAAGTGAAAAAAGTTTGAGAAGCCTTGGTCTATTCTATCGGCAACAACTGTCGCGGTACACCGAACACTATCCAGGCCAGCACCTTCGTGCCTCACGCCTGGCTCGGGGATGACGCTGGTGTCCTCCTTGGTGAACACTCCCGCAAAGTAATCATTCAGCACATTAGCGATGTCCGCGTCGGAGGTCCGCAGAACGCCGCTTCGGTCCTTTATCATGCTTCTAATGGGCTTTCTACTATTAACATAACTGAAGAACTCCTTAGGGTTCCCCTTGCAGAGGCTTGCCACCCGGAGTTCTTCGCTACGTTTGGCTAACCTAACCTTCGCCTTCACTTCCCTGCACAGGTGGACATACGCCTCAGTGTTCTCATGGGAACGATTGGCCTTCGCCCTCCAACACGCAGCTTTCCTATTTCGGATAGCCGAAGCGATGTCACGACTGAACCACTTAGGCTGCGTTAAAGCAGGGGTGACCGGTTTTGAGGGTATGGCAGCAGACTGCAGCACCATAAACTCGTCCCGAAATGCACTCCATACTTCCTCAACATCGCCAC
The DNA here is from genome assembly GCA_023014485.1 of Bathynomus jamesi. Classification (NCBI taxonomy): domain Eukaryota; kingdom Metazoa; phylum Arthropoda; class Malacostraca; order Isopoda; family Cirolanidae; genus Bathynomus; species Bathynomus jamesi. Next base: position 17,481 of record JAJOZX010000841.1, read on the forward strand.
CGACCTCTAACCTCATCTCACCTACGCTATCCCGGAGGACAACAAAGTCCGCCCGCCGTAGATCGAGCTTACTGCCTCTAGAGTCACTACGCTTCACCCGAGGGACGCAGACACAGAACCTAATCAGACCGTGACCACTCCCGCCCAACGATTCGTCAACGGTGAGGCCAGTGACGAGGTTGTCTTCGGTCGTGAATACTAAGTCTAGAACGCTTTCGCCTCGTGTAGGCCCATTGACCCACTGAGTCAGGAAGTTCTCATCAGCAAAGTCAACTAGCCTCCTCCCTTCAGCATCAGCAGTCCTGTCTTCCCACTTTATGCAGGGACAGTTGAAGTCTCCTAAAACTACACACACACACACCCTCTCCCCTAGCAAGCTACGGATTTCGGTGTATAGGGCTGCATCCTCCTCGAGGAGGAGATGCGGAGATCTGTACACCAAGATTAACCTATAGTTCGTCCCTCCCACGTTCAGATCGACTCCAAGCAGCTCCCGTTCCGATCGGAACTGGCAGTCAACCGGACTCAACGTGTCCTTCACGTATATTAGTACCCCTCCCCCCTCCCCACGGGTGCGGTCTTTGTGAAACATTCTATACCCGGGAATCTCGAACTCCACCACGTAGTCCCTACGATCAGTATGAATCCAGGACTCAGTGGTAGCAACGTTATCCTGGTATTCTGATGCTAAGAGCGCCCGTAGCTCGCAAAACTTATTCCTAATCGACCTAGCATTTAAAAGCACTGCACGGAGAGAGCCTTCCCTATTCTGACCGCCCCCTAGCACGACCCTCCTTTCCCCTCCAACGGGGAAGGAGGGTCACCCACCTGTACATGGACGCACCCTTCAGTTGAAGGTACGTCCGCCACCGGCTCAACATTATCTCTCCCCGGTGGGGACCCATCATCAATCCCCGGGCTTGACCTCACCATACGGTATAGGTGTCGGTCAAGCAGCGTGCCTAGCACACCTTTACCCTTGACATTGAGGTGGACACCATCCCTCTGATACAGGCCCCACCTATCTGAAAACGCGTCGAACGGGTCAACAAACCTCACTCCCAGTGGGATGCACAAGTCTTGCACCCTCTCGTTGATGCCAATGACCTTACTGAGCGTGTGGAGAGAGAGCAAGGAGCCTTGCTTACTGTATCTCTGCATAAGAATCCAAAACACTCGGAACACGCATCATCACCCCATCTATAGGTGAAAGTTTGGTGAGTGGACCAAAATTTCAATATAATTAACATAGAAAATGGAACATTCTCTTCTTCTAACTTCTTTCTAACTTCTTGAATGAAATATTATGATTCACTCTGTCATATGCTTTGCTTACATCCAAAATAGAGTTGTTAATATAAGTGTATTATTATCAATGTATTTATTTACAATTTCCTTCTATACATAAATACCAAATCTGTTCAATTAGAAATTTTGAAACCAAACTGATTATGGGAGATGTCTATAATTAACCATTTACGTTTTAGTAGACAAAGCAAATTTTTCAAGTAACTTTGAACAGCAGGAGGCATTACGTCTGTATATACAGATGGATAGATGACCTCATACTTATTTTTAATGATCGTGATATACAGTACACCCTTACAAACTCTGTAGGAATATAAGTTATATAACTATGAGCAAGCATCGTTAAGAGAAGCAATAAGATACGAAAATTTGCCGCATCATTAGCATACTTTAAATGAGAGGTCGGCAACCCAAGGCACGCGTACCACAGGGTGGCACGTGAAGAAATTTTGTGTGGCACCCTAATTCTTATTACAAAAAATAAGAAAGAAAAAAAATCATGTCCATTGTATTATCCCGCATCACATTCAGACTGACTTTAATATAAAAATTACTTTTCTTAAACGCGGCGGATGAAACTGATTTAACAACTTGCTGCTCACAATGTAACCAAGAACTTTGTAAAGACATTTTCTCACGACTTTTGATGTGATTTTTCTAACTATTGATGTTTAAAATGGTTTGATAATAATTAAAAATTAAAAACTGTATCATTGTATAATTTACGACTATTACTTTATTACAGTGTTAATATACCGTAGCTATTATTATTATGATTATTATTATTATTATTATTATTATTATTATAAAGCTAAATTATAAAGTAATTATACTACACACATTATAAAATTATAATATTGTAACCTACATTTGAAAAAAGACAATGGTGGCACGCGAGGAGGGTCTTAAAGTTTAAATATTGATAAGTGGCACTCAATAGAAAAAAGTTTCCGACCCCCGTTTTAAATGTTCATTTTATAAGTCAACTCTATCTGGAGTAGAACCTCACTTTAGCTCTTTAATCAAACTCTTAATTTGGCCTCGCCCAAAGACGTTCCATTAAAGAATACATTAAGATTCACTCTTACACACCTATTGAAATGTTTGAATAGTGTGTTTTCCACAAATTTACAATGGGATGGCATTCATAGCACCCGTTTCGTCGTTAACAAATTTCGAAAAGCTCCTTATCGTTATTAAGTTTCCTACTCAATATTCAGAGTTGGCTGAAGTTTTGTAATGATACGATGATTCTATAGGATACGTAAGGAGGAGAAAAAGAATTAATAGCTAAAATTTTAAAGTCGTTGGAACTTATTTTATGCTTGAGAGAATGAACATGATTTGTTTTTGATAACTACTTTTCATCCAAATTCACCTTTGTTTTGTGCGTGCTGATGTCCATGTGTGTGCAGAGATCCAAACCTTAATTGTCTAGTGGCTGAACCGATAGAAGTTCTTTGTAAATAAATAAATAAGTAAATAAGTAAATAAATAAACTTGTGAATAAGTAAATAAATAAACCACATCAACGTTCCTCATTGGAGGAATCTTATTTCATAAAAGAAATAAAGAATTTTGAGAGGACTCTTAAAAATTAGCCTGAAATCTGTAGTTATAAACAATTGGCGTAACGTATTTACACGCTCTTTTTTTAAAGGGTCCATTATAGTACCTGACAAGTAGAGGTGGAAAGAGTACCAAAACGAGTACCAAAACGAGTACCAGTACGATTAAGAGTACCGTATTTTTTTGAGTGGTCGAGTACGGTTTTTTAGTGTTCGAGTACGAGTACGCGTGTAAGAGTGTGGTTTCAAACTTTAACTGGTGCTTGGCTACAACTTGTAGCCAAGCACCAGTTAAAGTGCTTGGTTACAAGTTGTAGCCAAGCACCAGTTAAAGTTTGAAACCACACTCTTACACGCGTACTCGTGCTCGAACACTAAAAAAACCGTACTCGACCACTAAAAAAATATGGTACTCTTAATCGTACTGGTACTCGTTTTGGTACTCTTTCCACCTCTACTGAAAAGTGGGAGAACGAAAAATCTCTTTAAGAAAGTTCCGAAATGGTATCTTTGAGAAAAATCGTTAAAATAACAAAGAAATGTTGTTTTAGATTTCAAATAGATTTCTTTGTTGTTGTGAGATGCATCATCTTAGTTAAATTGATCATGATGCATCGTCTTAGTTAAATTGATCATGGTGCATCATCTTAGTTAAACTGATCATGATGCATCATCTTAGTTAAATTGATCATAATGCACATAATTTTAGTTTTTAGTTTTTAGTATGCCATGTTTTTAAGAGACCTACTAGCCTCCATTTGGGATTACTAGGCCCCTGGCAGTGGCCCCTAGCAGGGGCCCCCTCCTTCTTATGTAAGAAGGAGGGGGCTATGAGCGAGCGACCGCAAAAGTGACCCCTCCACAGAAGGAGAGAGCCAAAAACAAAGTCTCCAAGTCTGAATGATGCCTTTTTTTTTTTACAAATTTTTAAAAGATTATGTAGTGTGTAAGATGCATGTATATGTAGTGGGGAATAGAGGGAGAAGTGTGTGTGTTTGAAAGCATGCTGGAATACTAATACGGTGGATGAGACACGGAAAAAGGTCAACCGAGGAGGACAGTGACAGGAGAAACGGGAGTTCCAGCACTCCCTGTCTCCTGCCTAGCATCCCCCCCACTGGAGTACTTCCCTGGTCGATTGGTGTCTACAATTTCCTCCTTAAAAGATTTACTTGACAAGATTCTCTTTCTTAAAAGTGTGTAGGCATATGGTCAATTGTATCAACAAAAACAACTTACACTACAGACGTAAACTTGTTTTATTGATGTGTCTCTGGACAAAATTTTCTATAGTATCATGTACAGGTAGACATCAAGAACATGTCGCTTGACCAAGCATAATTACATTACCAATCCTGTTGTATATAAATACGGTATACCGTATTCATACGATGATATTTATTAATGAATGAGTTACCCTTTTTCAGCCAAAAGTGTCAAGGATGTTGAAAAGGGTAGATTCCATAAAAATTAAGAAAACTGCAAAAGATAAATGAAAAAGTTGAAGAAAGGAAGGGGGAGAACAGAGGAAAGAAAGCGAAATAACGTCTCGTTGTAAGTTTGAGGATCCGAACCCCTGGGCCAGTGGTGGAGTCAGGATTTCTCTATGGGAGGCGGGGGAATGCCGCGGGTTTACCAATCAAATTATAATGTGGTATTTTGATTTTCTAATAATAAAAATTATGAAAGATGTTTTCACCGTATATATATATTTGAATCTGCCACTGCCAGGGCCTAGTAACCCTAAAAGGAGGCTAGTAGTTCCCTTAAAAACATGGCAATTGTAGCATCGACATTCCACCGATAATTAATACTTTGGACAGAATTGAAACGGACAATATTTCCATAACGATTTCCTCAAGATGCATCATGAAAAATGGGGGCCTAATACTGGTCTCAAAGGGGTCTCCATATATTTTACTATTAAAGTTGAAATGCGATTCTAAAGCAGAAAATACACTCCACGAGTTTCTAAAAAACAATTGTCAAAAACGTGAAACAGTGATTCTGGGTCGAGAAATATTTTGTCAAGAATTATTACCACACCTTTTTCTCTCTTACATTTGAATATTTGTAAAAATATATGTAACATCAAAACTAACCATAAAAAATAGAATTTTGTTCAATTTTCTTTTACGATTCATGTACGAATTTTTTAAAGGAAAATGGGTTCGTAACGAGGTGAGATATTAAAGGCACTAAAAATTTCTCTAATTTAGAACTTGCCAAATTGTAATCAGCCAAGAGTGGACTGTAAGGGGACGTTAAGCGCATGAATCTTCGGCAGACTATACTATAATGAGCCATTCTTTTTATTAATACATACTGCTTTAAATAATAGGATTATAGTTGTTTTAATGCCCATTTTAAGTGTACATTTTTATTGATTTTAGCTTTGATATAATGGGCAAAGAAAGCCAAAATGTTGATGCAATGTTGGTGTCTTTAGTGCTTTTATTTCGTTATAAATTAAGATTGCAGCTCCTTAGGAGTGATTTCATACACGTGTGTGTATGTGTGTGTGTGTGTATATATATATATATGATGAATATTTTTCACGTGTTACTTTTGTGAAATAATTTTCATATATATATATATATATATATATATATATATATATATATGTTAAACACAGACCGTGCATGGAACAAGGAACTCTTCTGGGAAAATTAAATCCACTATAGTCCGAATTTAATTTTCCAGAAGAGTTCCTTGTTCCATGCACGGTCTGTGTTTAACATATAATGTTCTCAGGGATCCATTCTGAGTTTGTGTATATATATATATATATATATTTGTGTGTGTGTGTGTCTCTCTCTCTCTCTCTCTCTCTATATATATATATATATATGATGCAAATCCACGAGGAAAAAGAAAAATTATTCCAAAGTGTTTTGTGGTGTATTCAGAAGTTCACCTCGTCTGATTAGACGGAAGACCTTGGAGTCATCTTTCTTTTTCCTTGTGAGTTTGCATCACTCATTCATTTCACATATTTAATTATGAAATTCATCCCATATATATATATATATATATATATATATATATATATATATATATATAATAATTAGGAGGAGATTGTAGACACCAATCGACCAGGGAAATACTCCGGGGGGGACGTTAGACAGAAGATAGGGAGTGCTGGAACTCCCGTTTCTCCTATCACTGTTTCCCTTAGCTGATCTTTTTCCGTGTCTCATCTACCCTGTGAGCAGTCCAGCATGCTCTCAAACACACACTTCTCTCCCTATTCCTCACTACATACACATACATCTTACATATTACATAATCTTTTCAAAATTTAAAAAAAAATGGCGTCAACTTCAAGAGCCTCGGAGTCCCCCTGAGGAGGGGACCATAAATGTTCCCACTTCTAGCTCCCCTCCCCCTTCTACCGATACCGGGAATACAGACCCGGGCAGCGGCGGGGCTGGATCTGCTACCGCCCATTCGAAATGTTCTGGGTCTCTGTCTGATTTACTTTTCTTAAATTTCTGCAACATTCGTGGCCTTTTCTCAAATTTTCAATCTGTTGAACACCACCTCTCCTCCTCTAAACCTCATCTTCTTTTCCTCACTGAAACTCAGGTGTCTGGGACGATTGACAGCAACCCCTCTTCTGTACCCTCTTACTTTCTCTATATTCAATTTCACTCCAAAGGTGGATGTTGCGTATATATATACAATGACCTAACTTGTTCTCGTATTCCCAAACTCGAATCTTTCGAATTCTATACCCTCTGGCTACGGCTTACATGCCAATCTCAAACTAAATACATCTGCGCTGTTTACCCTTCTTCTAATTCTACTGACTATCCAAAATTCTTTGACTACCTCGATTCCAAAGTGGAATACATCCTTTCTCGCTCTCCCTTTGCTGAAATCTCCATTTTAGGAGATTTCAATGTTCACCACCACCTTTGGCTTTCCTCCCATTTCACTGATATCCCTGGTGAACTAGCTTACAACTTTTCTATCCTAAATGACCTAGAGCAGATTACACACTGTACAGCATCCTACTCGTATTCCCGATCGTCTTGGAGATAGGCCCAACATTCTGGATTTATTTCTTACCTCTCATCCTTCTTCTTACGCTGTGAAACTTTTTTCTCCGTTGGGCTCCTCCAATCACAATTTTATATCTGTTTCCTGTCCTATCGCTCCAATTCGGACTTTGGATCCTCCCAAGAGGAGGCGGCTTTGGCACTTCGGTGCCGCTGATTGGGAGGCCCTTAGGCAGTACATCTGTGACTTCCCATGGAATGATTACTGCTTCCGTGGCCGGGGACCTTCTGGGTGTGCTGAATGCATCACAGAGGTGATTCTCTCGGGAATGGAGGCGTACATTCCATATTCTATTCCTACTACTAATGCAAAAAACCTTGGTTTAACTTTACTTGTTCTAATGCTATCCGCAACAGAAAGGAGGCTTCAGAAGGTACCATCGCCACCAACTCCTGATTCTCACTCAATTTATTTTCTGCCCGGAATCGTGCAAAATCTGTTCTTCGACTTGCCAAAAATTCCTTCATCCGACAAAAATGTGAAAATCTATCCAATTTTAATTCTTCTCGCTCTTTCTGGCATCTAGCTAAGAACCTCTTCAACAACTTTACTTCCTCTTCTTTCCCTCCTCTTTTCATT
>JAJOZX010000841.1:30000-42500 GCA_023014485.1 Bathynomus jamesi
TAGCTTCCCTCACCAGCTATCTGCAAAGCAGACAGGATCCAGCTTTGGGACATGGATCTAGGGTTTAAAGCAGCCTAGCCCCACTACATTTAGAACCTCAATATAAGTAAAAGACTCGTTGCATTCACGTCGGATTGAATAAATCAAAGAAAAAGGGGTAACTATTATATTTTTAGCCAAAACCAAAACTTAAACCTCAACTGGCAGAATTGAGCGTCCACTTTTCAAGGCACACAACATGTCCATTTCATGATGGGAATTAACTCAGAATGGTTCCCTGAGTTTTTTATGATACACACATTCCCATATACTGTATATATACAGTATAGGAGAAGGAGGAGTAAGAGAGGAGGGGCGACAAGCTTGACCTTCGTGAAATGAGAAATCATTGCGCGGTACATTTGAAAGGTTGAAAGGCAGTGCTTTTTTCCTAGAAAAACGGTACCGGTACTCAGATTTGACGGACTCCCACTGGGGTGGGGGAAAATAACGGATTTCTTTATTTTTTGAAAAAGGTGTCGGTACTGCGTACCGTTGCGTTCCGCCAGAAAAAAGCACTCTCTCTCTCTCTCTCTCTCTCTCTCTCTCTCTATATATATATATATATATATATATAGATGTCAAAACCATGAGACCTACCATTTCTATAGTTGAGCGGTATCCATGTTTGTGCCATTAGAAGTTCGCTCTGAGAAGCGAATGTCCCTTAATTTCATTCCTTTAAAGTACTTGACCGGGTGGAATCAAAGGCTTTTCGTCTCATCAATTCCCCGCCTCTTACTGATTGTCTTCAATCTCTTTCTCTCTTCGCCGCACTGTTGCCTCACTCTCTCTTTACTATCACTATCATAACGGACATTGCTCTTCTGAACTCTCTAACTGCGTGTCCCTCCTTTAAGGAGAGCACGCAGTAACAGACTTTCCACACTTTCTCATTCCTTTTCTGTCCAACTATCTAATGCAAGGGTTAATGGGTATTTTAGTCTTTCATCTACTCAACCGGTCAACTCTGGAACAATCTTCCTCAATCCATCTTTCCTCCTGTCTATGACCTCCCATCTTTCAAACGCAAAGTGTCTAGGCATCTCGAAAACCCCGGACCTTGATTTTGGCTCTCTTCTTCTTCTTCTTCTATGGGAGGGGCGCTTTTTGCGGGTGTTTGCCCTTGGCCCCTCCTTCCTGCATAAAAAAACTATAAATATATAGCATGTTGTTAATTCCCTTTAAATCATAGAACGACGGATAACTCTCCTTCATTATATAAATTGTATCACCTATTTAGATTACGTCAGTATCAGATATGTCACTTGCTAAAAATTGTAATTAACTGTAATAATTTAATATGATGTAGTTAGTGTACTTAATGTACTCGGTACACAACTCCGACATTATGTCGCCATCCAACAGTGTATTCTCAGCAAAATTATTATTTTTCTGTTATTTGTTTTTTTCATTTTATTTTGGAATCTTTCAAAATTCTGATCTACGCTTAAATTATGCTTGACGTCAAGTATATATATATATATATACTATATTATATATATAATATATATATATATATATATATATATATATATATATATATATATATATATATATATATACACGGCATGAGAAGGTGCCCCCTCAAAAAGGGCATTTGATTTCGCTCGTAGGTACGTGGGAGAATTACGAGGTTTGATTCGTGGAGGCTCTTGGTGTAATGGTTAGCATATCTGACCGGCAATTAGATAATCCCGGGTTCGTTTCCCGGGAGGTGCCTCATTTTTCATTGCTCGCTTTCTCCTCTCCTCTTGTGCGGACACTCTTCTCACAAACGTCGTTTCTTTACATCATATATACTGTGTGTCGTTTGCAGTTAAATGTATTATATATATATATATACCTACGGTCGATCCCTTTGCAGCATCCCGCCTCATGTGCAGGATTTGGGGGAGGAAGGTATTGGTTTCCGTTCTCCTCCTACTCTCGTAGCCATCCGCACATGGCTGGTCAAGGACTTTTTACAAGAACCTTTCCAACTGGTTCTTGAAATTATTCAGGATGGTATGCTGGAGTTTCCTCAGTTCTTGGGGCAGTACATTAAAAAGTTTTGGACCTCGTATTCCGTGGGTATTTTTCATCCTCGTTTTCATGGACCCCTGTGTCACTGCAACTGGGACAGTACGAAATATGCCTCTTCTCTAAATCCAGTGTGCTTCTATTTCAGTTCTTAGGTTAGGGACACAACCCTCGCGTATTTTCCACACGTACATTATTGTGTACCGCTCGCGTCTTCTTTCCAAAGAGTTTCAGGAATTGTAGTCGAGATCAGTAGTCTTCACCTTCGTTTCTTCTATCTTAGATGTAAAAGTCCTTTGTATGGCTTCTATATCTGCAATGTCTCGTTGTCTGTATGGGATTGTGAATACTGAGCAATACTCAATTATTGGTAGGATTAGACTTTTCCATAATTTTAGCATGATGTTTGTTTCTGTTTCTGCTGTGGAAACTCCTCGAGATAATTCGCATTATTTTTCTAGCTGTTGTAATTTTAATGTTATAGTGTTCTCTGAATTTTGCATCCGACAACATTATTACTCCAAGATCCCTGACTTGTGGGTTTGGGGTTATCTGTTTGGCTTGCAAAGCTTTGTACCCTTTATTTTGTAGTACCTTCTTATTACCATATCTTAAAAGTTGGAATTTTTCTTTGTTGAACTTCATATTGTTGTTCTCCGTCCACTTGAATAATGTTTCAATGTCATTTTGTGATTTTTCTATGTCCCCTTCGTTTGATATTTCTTTGCATATCTCTGTGTCATCTGCGAGGCATGATACAATACTGTCATTAATAGCTACATCAATGTTTGTAATCATTATTATTATAAACAGCAAGGGAGCTAATACTGTACCTTGTGGGACAGAGCTCATGACTTCTGAGACTTCAGATTTAACTCCATTTACTATCACTTTTCGTGTCCTTTGAGTCAGAAAATTAAATATCCATCTTCTCAGCTTTCCAGTAATTCCTGTATTCTTACATTTGTTTGTTATAATTCCCTGATCACACTTATCGAAGGTTTTAGCAAAATCAGTATATATAACATCTATGCTTTGTCTTCAACACAGTGTTTCCAGTATTTTTTCCTGGTGGTCTAATAGTTGTGAAAGGTATGATCTTGCAACCATGAAGCCATGTCGGTTCGGATTAAATAAATTATTTTCTTGTAGGTAGTGGGTAGTTTGCTTCTAACTATACGTTCAAAGCACTTTACAAGATGGAAGTGAGAGCTACTGGCTGATAATTCTTAGGCATTGCTCTGTTACCTCCTTTAAATAAAGGGGCAATGTTCGCGTTTTTTAATGGAAGTGGAATTTGTCCTGTGTCAAGTGATTTTCTCCATAGTAAGTATAGAGGCTTGGTAATACTCTCTCTACATTTCTATGTCTAGCCTTGGTGCCGAATTTTCTCGTATTTGTGATAGAGCCTTAATTACGTCTCCTTCCGAAAACTCTAAGTCTATTAATAAGTTTGTGTCCAAACTTGTTCTTGGCTGATTTGTATCTATGCCGAAAAAATCAGCTGGATTTTTCCACTTTTTCTCAGGCTTAGAAGTGCTAAACACAAAGTTAAATTGTTCTTTAAGCAGTTCGTTCATTTTTTCTGGGTCATTCGTGTATTCGGTCGCCCCATATATCAACAGACCAATACTCTCTTTACACTGCATTTTTCTTTTCGAAAACGTGTAGAAGTATTTTCGGTTATTTTTTGTTTTCTGCTTCCTTGTTTCCCTCTTCGTTTGTCTTATGTTTGTTTTAGGTCTAATTCTAATTCGCACAGGGTTTTTTTCCCTTTAATCCACTTCTCGTGGAGAAGCGATTCCCAATTTACTTTCATTAAATCCTCATTTACACTTTTCCAGTCTACTTTCTTTGAATTTATATTTAAACCTTCAAATATTCCTTCTGACTCGCTGGGATGCGTTTTTGGACCTATGTTTGCTAACTTTAATTGCATATCGACGAGGTTATGGTCGAAGAAATTTGTGTGCCTTACCTTTATATTTACCATTATATCATTATCATTTGTAAAATTAAATACAAACGTTCTCTTTCCTCGCGGTTGCACAGATTTTCTGGGTAAGTGCATAATGTTCCATAATATCTAATAGCATTATTGCCTGGGTTCTATCATCTTTTATAATGTTACCATGAAACTTCTCAACATATATAATGTACAGTAATTTTCTTCCTATGTAATTAATGGAAAGTTAAAATCTCCACAACCATGTTTTCCATTACATTTGTAACGAATTGGAACTTCTGATCGAGTGAGGACCATGGTGTAGTGGTTATCATATCTGACCGGCAATCGGAAGATCCCGGGTTCGACTCCCGGGTGGTTACCTCATTTTTTCATTTGTTCGTTCTCCCTCCTCATCTTGCGCGGAATGTTCTCCTATACAAGCGTCGTTCTTTATGTAATTATACTGCGTGTTCTTTGCAGTTGAAATGTGTATATATATATATATATATATATGTTAAAGGTTGTTTACAATGATTAAATCATTAATAAGTGAATTTTATGTAAAAAAGAGTGACTGGAGCTGATTAATTAACAATTACTGAATTAATTAATAAATAATTAATAATATTAAAAAGTTAAAATTAAAAATTGTTTTTTTAAATTTTCAGGGAGTGAAGTTCACAATGTTGAGAGTTCATTTCAACGAATGATTCAGATATTTTCGGTCATCTGTACGAAGAATTTTGACAATGTGAACGAAAGGATATGAAACTTCTGTTATAATTGGAGGGTAATAACAAAAAGGGAAAAATGTTGAAAAACCCCTCGATGATCTTCTCTGTTTTCATAACTGGCCTCGGAATATTTGGTAAGTATCAGATATATATATATATATATATATATATGCTCTTTCAAGAATTGGTGTCAATTTGATTTCGCAATGTTTACCATCAAAGAAGAAAATTTTCCCGCCTTTTTTTTTTTTTTTTGGCGCGAAAACTCGTCTGTCCCGCGAGTGCCGTATAGCTGTAAATTTGCAATAGTTGCCGAAGTTCGCCACATTAATTTTCCTTTTTTAAATTTGGAAATTGAGACTTTTTTATTAGTACCGTAATAATTTTTAAAAAAAAATCTATGTTTCACATACGTTTCTAACGAGTTAATTTCCTTCTTAAATGTTCTAACCTAATTTTAAACAAGAGATATTATTCAATTCATGTTTTTTTTTTTTTTTGTTTTTTGTTTTTGAGGGGAGAGAAAATTCTGTGACTTTATGAGGGGGTGATTAACAAGGCTGGAAAGAACTTAATGTCTTGTTTTCAGCTATTTCCAAATGATCGTAGTTAAATTTTTTTTTACTTTTTCCATGATATATATATATAATATATATATTATATATATATATTATAGTGTGTGTGTGTGTGTGTGTGTGTGTGTACTTTAAAAGTACGTTTTTGAAGTTTTAAATTCGGGCTATTATGACGTGTCTCCTCGCCTGATAAAATTCATGAAATTCAGGCCCAGAGCATTTCCGGTTTGTTTTATCGCCTCAATTGGAAGTGGTTTTGTTCCACAAAACTTTTAAAAACTTTTAAAACTTAAAACTTTAAAAAATTTAAGGTTAAAAAGTTTTAGGAGTAATGAAATCGCTTTACTTAGAAGCTCAAGAGAGAGAGCGAGAAAAATTGGCTTCTGTTTGGAACAAGAAAACACACGAAGATTTGTACAAACTTACAGAATATATATATATATATATATATATATATATATATATATATATATATATATATATATATATATATTATATATATATATATATAATATATATATATATATATATATATATATATATATATATATATATATATATATATATATATCTATATATATATATATATATATTATATATACGCCTCAGTGGTGTAGTGGTTAGCGTCGCTAACTGCGAATCCATTGGCCCCAGGATCGAGACTCGGTGACGGCAGGCGGCGCGCAGCAAAACCCAGCTATTCATCCTTCCACACACTAAAAAAAAATTGTTTGGTAGATAAATGGGTACCCTGAGTAGCCTTGTGGCTAAGACGCTAGGCTGTTGGTGTGGTGTGGTTCGGATTCCACGTTAAACTGTAGGTCTAAGGTGAAGTGACAAGTTTGACCTTCGTCAGAATGAACAATTCGGGCGGAAGGAAAACCAAGGTTAAACTTAACTATATAATAGTTTATAGTTATATACAGGGTGCGTAACCATCCAGTTTCAGGCTATTAAATTTTATATCCGTTTCTAAACGTTGAAAAATTTTGAGTTTGGTCTACTGGCGGGGTTCAGTACTCAAAAGAAATAAACTAGATCTGAACTGAACCTTGTCACCGATTGAGAAATGAATCCGACCAGTTTTTGTGAAATAAATTTGTGTTTTAGTATATATATATATATATATATATATATATATATATATATGGGATGAATTTCACAATTAAACACCTTTTTCTTTTCCCTGTGGGTTTGTATCATATATATATATATATATATATATAATATATATATATATATGCAATCTTAACTTTATACAAAGCAGCTAAGCAAATCATGTTAGAAAACTAAATTAAACATCATCTTAATAATAATAATAATAATAATAATAATAATAAAAATAATAAATAATTTTATGATGAAGTTTGGTTTTAATAATTTACGGTTTAAGTCAAAAACGTAATTGTAAAACCAACAAGTTTTGTGGGGGAAGAAACGAAAATCCTGAACCCAAAGTCTTCCAATAACCGCTGTGATCATGATTTTCTTTTGATCGAACTATGGTCGACAATTATTACTTCAGATTTCCAAACATTATTATAAATATTAAAATATTTAATGTGAATATATAAGTAAAAGAAATAATTGTTGGTTATTATTCATATTCAGCAGCTTATTGGACCAAAACAGATCCATTGAAATTGAAGACAAAGTCCGCCTAAAACCAGATTCGGTTATGTTTCTCGATTTTTAAAGTTGATTAATTTGGTTTTGGACCTAATGCTTTTCATATTGAATGGTCTGGCACGATTTTGAACAAAAATCAAATTTTACTACACTATTAATACCGGATATCCGATGTAAAGGCCCATTTACGTTGAACCTAGGAAGCGCAAGAAGGACTCATTACATCAGAGCTTTCCAAACTGTGTCGCGACACATTAGTGTGTCGCCAATACCTCCCAGGTGTGTCGCCAAATTTAGTTAATTATTTTCAATTTTTTTGTATTTTGAAAATTTTGATTTTTGTATCAACAAAATCGGCTACAAGATAAACCACCTACTGAAAAATTACCTGATATTTGATATTTGATAAAAATTAATTAGTGTGTCGCCAACGTGAAAAGTTTGGAAAACTCTGCATTACATGGAACACCTGAAGCGTTGAAAGGAACCATATATATATATATATATATATATATATATATATAATATATATATATATATTGACAGTAATTCAACTATTTATAGCTGTTTCGTAGATATATAAGTATATAAGTAAGGCATATGATAGAGTGAATCACAACATTTTATTTAAAAAACTAGAAGACAGGAAGGTTCCCTTGTACATATTAAATTTATTAAAATTTTGGTGTTCCCACCAATCTTTTACCGTTAGGTGGGCAATGTACTATCCGAATGTTTTGGCTCCTCTTGCGGAGTGAGACAAGGCTCCTTGCTCTCCCCTATGCTGTTTAATGTGTTAATAAGTCCCTCTGTTAAAGGTCTGGATCGGCTACTAAAAGTCTGCGAAGTGTATTCGCAAAAACATGATATTCTTTTTAATGTTACAAAAGCTAAGCTTATGCAATTTCATCCTAAAAGCTATAATCAGCCAGCTGATATTAGGTTTAAAATGAAAGGTGAAGTAATTGAGGAAGTACAAGAGTTTAAGTATTTGGGTCAAACTATTACTAACTCCTTGAATGATGACTAGGATATAAGGAAACAATCTCGAAGCCTTTGTGCTAAAGCGAATATGACTATAAGGAACTTTCGGTTCAGTACAAGTGAAGCTAAAGACACTCTCTTTCGTACTTTCCGCAGTAATATATACGGACAGCAACTCTGGATGAATTATAAAAAAGGTTCTGGCAGAACCTTAAATTTGATGTACAACAGGTCTTTTAGACTCTTACATAAATTACCCCCCGAGATGCTCAGCTTCACAAATTTTTGCTACCCGCAATGTCCCGAGCTTCCCAGAGGTAACGAGACGTGCTCAATAAAGTCTGATGCAAAGAATTAAAAAATCAACTAACCCGATTATCCAAGCTATCCATGAGTCCTGCCGTTTATCCTCTAAGCCATGGGTCGGGGAACTTTTTTGGGTATTACCCAAAAATCTATTTGAGTAAAATGAAATTACCCCCAGACTTCAAAGTAAACAAAAACAAGCCAATTGCTCTTAAAATTGTTGCATATGGTGTCTCTCATACCGCACGCATTGCCCCAAAAAATTTTAAATGTACCCCCATTTGGGGTAATTTACCCCTGTTCGCCGACCACTGCTCTAAGCTATGGAATTCTTGGTACGAAAACGTCTGTCTGTAGCTCCACTTAAATACGACATTACTGTATTATTTCTAATCAACTGTATATATTTCTATCCTTAGTATGTGAACTGTCATTGTATTAATAATATTTGTCATATGAACTATAATAGTCTGCCAATAAACCTTTTCATTTCATTTTCATATATACTGTATATATATATATATATATATATATATATATATATATATATATATATATATATTCTCCTCATATTCTTCATATTTCCGGACAAATATTCATTATTTTTAATTCAACTTTAATATCTTTTTAATCTGAACATAGAACAAATTAAAAAAAAATAATAATAATTTGGAAATTGATTTGTCAAGAACGATTTTCGGTTCAAGTTCAAAGTTGTGACAAAACCCCAAGATTAATGTATCAAATACGTAGGTTCCTATTATCATTAATATTAGTATTATCATTAATATTATTATTATTATTATTATTATTATTATTATTAATTTTCTAAATTTATAATACGAATCAGTTTTGCAATTTGTCCCATCTTTTAATTCTCTTTAATCTGAATGAGAACTGAATGTGTTCAATAGATTATACATTCAATTATTAATTAAAATACGCGTGAAATCACTTAAAAACGTTTTTTAGCAATTGATGTTACGTTTTGTTATTAGATAACTGTAAAGAAATGAGTAGAAAGGTTGAAGTCAATTTTTAAATAATTACGGAACTTTTATTTCTTTCTGGGAAAAAGGTGAGGTTATAGTAAATCCCACTCACCTTTATTATTCATCGTAATTGTAGCTCATGTTACGTTTTGTTATTAGATAACTGTAAAGAAATGAGTAGAAAGGTTGAAATCTATTTTTTAAATAATTACGAGACTTTGAATTTCTTTCTGGGAAAAAGGTGAGCTTATAGTAAATCCCACTCACCTTTATTATTCATCGTAATTGTAGTTTATGTTACGTTTTGTTATTAGATAACTGTAAAGAAATGCGTAGAAAGGTTGAAATCTATTTTTTAAATAATTACGGGACTTTTAATTTCTTTCTGGGAAAAAGGTGAGGTTATAGGTAAACCCACTCACCTTTATTATTCACGTAATTCATCTTTTCTACTTATTTTCTCATCATTCATATTTACTTTCTCATTCCAATTATTTTCTTCATTAATTGATATTTATTATTCGTTTTTATTATGCCTCATTTATTCCAGTTGTCATTACAAATTGTTTCTTAGCAATTACTGTTCATATTGTTGTTTTTTTCTTCATTATTGCATTTATTATTAATTCTTGGGTTAGAAAGTAGTTATTTTATTGCAATAAATAGTGTGTGTGTGTGTGTGTGTGTGTGTGTGTGTGTATTAGTGGTGGACCGGATGTCAGTTTTTCAACATCTGCGGATGCGGATGCGGATCTTTAATTTCAATATCCGCGGATGCGGATATTTAGTTAATCTATCAATATAATATAGAATTATGAATATATGACAATTTTTCAAATTTCGTGATATACTATCATGGCAGGCAATGCATAAGATTTAAAATTAATATTAATGTTTTCATTATGATAAAAATAATAACTTTCTCAAGAGTTTCAGCCACGGAAAATTCAATGAAACGAGTTTCATTCAATTTTCTGTGTTACCACGTATTTATATTTTGAGGTTTATATATTTGTTTCTTCATTAATAATTAATACTTTACATGAAATGTGCATGATTGGGCCTTGTAAGCTACTTTAATTGTAAATTGCATAATTTATTAGAGGTAATATCCCATAACATCCTCAGTCAGAAGTGCGGATGCGGATGCGGATATCCGGTCCACCACTAATATATATGTATATATATATATATATTCACCGAGATATGTACCACTTTCACTAGGTACGAATCGGCAGTAAATGTAAAGAAAGAATATATATATATATATATATATTTTTTTTTAACTGCAAACAACACACAGTATAATTAATGTAAAGAACGACGCTTGTGTAGAAGAGCGTTCCACACAGATGAGGAGGGAGAACGAACAAATGAAAAATGAGGTACCTCCAGGAATCGAACCCGGGATCATCCAATTGCCGGTCGGATATGCTATCCACTACACCAAGGACCTCGATCAATCAGAAGTCGTAATTCTCCTACATACTGTACGAGCGGAATCAAATGCCCTGAGGGGGCACCTTCGCATGCCGTACATATAATACATTTTAACTGCAAACAACACACAGTATAATTACTGTAAAGAACGACGCTTGTGTAGAAGAGCGTTCCGCACAAGATGAGATTCCGCTCGTATGTAGGAGAATTACGACTTCTGATTGATCGAGGTCTTTGGTGTAGTGGATAGCATATCCGACGACAATTAGACGATCCCAGGTTCGATTCCTGGGAGGTATCTCATTTTTCATTTGTTCGTTCTCCCTCCTCATCTTATGCGGAACGCTCTTCTACACAAGCGTCGTTCTTTACATATATATATATATTATAAAAAAATAAACTAGAAATTAATCTTTGAGTATTGTTGTAAACATCTCAACACCTTCGCAAGGAGGGTGTCATGTTATAATGTTATTTATAATGTCTCAGACCAGCAAGACCTTAGGATCCACTCATGGCTAGTCTACCTAACCGTAATGGCTATGACTTCATTGTTCAATTGTTGATATTCCTATAAACAGCATTAAATTTATTACGTTGTCCTCGCTGCTCCTCTATGTCGTTTCATTATTGTATCCAAACTCTCCCATTTTGATAAATCTAAACCAAATTGCAATTTTTACAAGGCACAATAAACACACCTTGAGGAAATTAAATTTGAGGATATTAATAATTAAAACATTTGAAATCTTTAGTGATACCAGTTCTTTTTAGACGTATACAAAAATTTGTGTAAAGCTAATAGCAAAATATTAACAACTTTTTTATTATTTACTTTCATATACTACTAAAAGGAATTAACATCAATTATCAGGTCATTCCATAAGTAATGTCGTTTTTTACGATAGATTAAGTTTAAACTAGTCCTACTCGGTTTAAGCATAAATTTTCCGGTTATATCTAAGAGGAGATCTATCGTGTTTCGCTACATACTTTGCAGACCTTGACCAGTGAAGACGTGTGTTTTGCTTTATGTGAACCCCTCATAAATATGGCGGTATCAGAAGAGCATATCAGGCATATAATGCTTTACGAGTTCAAAAAAGGGAATAGTTCTACTGAAGCAACGCGAAACATTCAGAAAGTTTATGGCAACGATATTCTGCGTGTGAGGAAATGTCAAAGATGGTTTCAAAAGTTTAGGAATGGTGACTGCTGTTTGACAGATGCAGCACGCTTTGGACGCCCTGCTGAGTTTGATGATGACCCGCTGTTAGCCGCACCTGAAGAAGACTGTTCAACAACTGTCGAAGAATTGGCCCAGAAACTCAATTCATCCCCGTCCACCATCCATCGACATTTGCAACAACTCGGGAAAGTGCCTAAGTTAGGAAAATGGGTGCCACATGAATTGTCGGTCGACAATCTGAGGGTGCGGGTAAACATAAGCACAGATCTTCATTCCCGTGAACTCCAAGATCCGTTTTTGCACCGTTTAGTGACTGGTGATGAAAAGTGGGTACTCTACCAGAATGTTAAGCGCCGTCGACAGTGGGTTTGTGCCGGAGAACCAGCGACACCACAGCCAAAGCCAAATCTTCACCCTCGGAAGGTGTTGCTTAGTGTTTGGTGGGATAAAGGTGGTGTAATACACTTTGAAACTTTACCACACAACCAAACAATCACCGCTCAAGTGTACTGTCACCAACTGGATCGATTAAACACTGCACTAAAAGAAAAGAGACCTTCTTTGGTTAATCGGAAAGAAATCGTGTTCCACCACGACAACGCACGTCCTCATACCGCTCGGATCACTTCTGCAAAAATTGAG
>JAJOZX010000841.1:47500-90000 GCA_023014485.1 Bathynomus jamesi
ACTGTAGGTATTTTTGTATATTGCAGTAAACGAAAACAATATATATATATAATATATATATATATATATCGTAAAGAACGACGCTTGTATAGGACGCGTGTTCTTTGCAGTTGAATGTATATATATATATATAATAAGGGTGTTCCACTTAAAACCGGCCCGCTGAAGTACTCCAGCGGGCCGGTTTTAAGTGGAACACCCTTTATATATATATATATATATTTTTTATATATATATACATATATATATACAGGGTGTCCCATAAGTCCGGCATCATAGGAAAAATAATTTTAAAAAAAGGCAAAACAAAAGCTTTTATTTACAGAACGTGCTCAATATGTCCACCATTGTTTTCAATACACAAATTCAGACGTGATACCCAGTCAGCAAGCACACGGTGAATGATGTCAGGAGTGATGGTTTTACATGCCCCAATAATGCGCTGCCGCAAATGTTCAACACTCCTAATTTTCTCTGCGTATACCAGCGCTTTCAAGTGGCCCCAGAGATAAAAATCTAGTGGCGTGAGATCCGGGCTTCTAGCTGGCCATTCCACAGGCCCTCGGCGTCCTATCCAATGACCAGGGAATTGTTGGTACAGGTATTCCTTTACTTGGGTGCTGTAATGTGCAGGAGCGCCGTCTTGCTGGAACCATGTTGGGAAATTTCCTTCTTCGTGCCAGGATAGCAGTCGCTGTATCATCGTCAGTGGACCTCCTTGAAGGTTCACTGCGTGGTTTATCTTCTATGGATCCTGTTTCCTTAAACTTTGCAACAAGTCTGCTAATACAACTCTGTGTTATTGGCTCGCGGTCTGGATGCAGTCTGTTAAATTCAGCAGCGCCTCTCTTTGACTCCGATTTCCTATGAGTAGCATTATCTGGCTTCGTTTTTCCTTGCTCACAGACATTATGGCCTGTAGAAAGAGAAAAATATGAATTATGGTTTGTAGAAATAGAAAAATATGAATTTCTCCTATGATTCCGGACTTATGGGACACCCTGTATATATATATATATATATATATTATATATATATATATATGCACTAAAATCACAAAATAACACGTGATCTTATTAATGAGCAAACACCACAGGGAAAAGGAAACACAAAGTCCGAGCGCTTTCGTGATATATTCACATTATCAAGGAGGAACAGAAAATAGACAGAGATTACAAAGTAAATGAGTTAAATAAACAAGCAAAAAATTCACAATCGGCACCTCAAATTAAAGGCCTTAATCCTCTAAAGATTTTTTCAATTGATAACATAATCTGTAGGCTGCTAAATTACTAAATATGTATATAGATGAAATTAGACAAAAAAAAAAAAAAAAAACAATACAGAGAACAAAATTATTATAATGGTTATTAACACTAATATTTAATTAAAGCAGGCAATTAATTGGCAAGAATTTAATGAAAAACAAATAGATAAAGTAGATAACAATATATAACATAATCTGTAGGCTGCTAAATTACTAATATAAAAAGACTATATAGATGAAATTAGACAAAACACCAGTACCAGCCTGCTTTAATTAAATATTAGTGTTTTAACCATTTTAATAATTTTTGTTTTCTGTACTGGTGTTTTGTCTAATTTCATCTATATAGTCTTTTTATATTTAGTAATTTAGCAGCCTACAGATTATGTTATCTATTTGTTATCTACGTTATATATTTGTTTTTCATTAAATTCTTGCCAATTAATTGCCTGCTTTAATTAAATATTAGTGTTAATAACCATTATAATAATGTTTGTTCTCTGTATTGTTTTTTTTTTTTTTTTTGTCTAATTTCATCTATATACATATTTAGTATTAGCAGCCTACAGATTATTTATCAATTGAAAAAATCTTTAGAGGGATTTAAGGCCTTTAATTTGAGGTGCCGATTGTGAATTTTTTGCTTGTTTATTTAACTCATTTACTTTGTAATCTCTGTCTATTTTCTGTTCCTCCTTGATAATGTGAATATATCACGAAAGCGCTCGACTTTGTGTTTCCTTTCCCTGTGGTTGTTTGCTTATATATATATATATATATATATATATATATATATATATATATATATATTAAATATGTGATATAGATATATATTATTTATCTTACTACACTGATAAAATTTGGTCTGAATTTGTTTAAATATTATACGGTGTGGCATAATTAATATTTTGAGAAATATTGACAGAGCGTATTTATATTTCTATAACAATATAGCTGACTATATTCATATTTTATACTTTATAAAGAAATGTAAAATATACAGCTTATAAGCATGTATATTCACAATGATGTTTCTCATACTGATGTATTAATTTGTATATATTATCTTCATCCTCTTCAAATACTTTCTTATTGTAGGAGAATAGACGATTTTTGCTTGTTTTTCTTGTTAGTTTCAGTTACAGTTCGATGCAGTTGTGAGTTCAGAGAACACGAAGCTTTCTTTTCAGGTATAAACCTCGGAAACTAATGGAAAAATGCATGATACGCCTAATCTAGCGTCCCCAAGTGGTGACGTACGCGTCAAAGTTTTAAAACTATGGAATTTTATTACTGCTTAAACTATTTACTCTCTTTTATTAATATTTATATTATAAGTAATTTCATTGAGTGAAATACGTTTAAAAAAATAAGTACCACCATTTTTAATGCCTGTAACTAACATTTGATAAGTTTTTGTGCGAAATTTAAAAGGAAAAACTTTCTCGAAAAAAGTACCTCTGTGGTGTAGTGGTTAGCATCACTAACTACGAATCCACCGGCCTCGGGTTTGATTCTGGTGAAATCAGGCGGTGCGCAGCTTACCCATTTGTT
Source organism: Bathynomus jamesi (assembly GCA_023014485.1). Taxonomy (NCBI): domain Eukaryota; kingdom Metazoa; phylum Arthropoda; class Malacostraca; order Isopoda; family Cirolanidae; genus Bathynomus; species Bathynomus jamesi. The sequence continues at coordinate 50,322 of JAJOZX010000841.1, forward strand.
CATCCTTTCATAAAAATAGATTGGTAGATAAATGGGTATCCTGGGCAACCTAGTGGTCAAGGCGCTTGGATGAAGATCGTGGGGAAGGGGGGGGGGGGTCGTGAGATCGAGTCTGGGTGGATAAGGATTTTGTAATTTCTGACCATCCGTGTTAGGTTGTGGTCCTGATTCCACATTAAGCTGTAGGTTCGAGGTGGAGCAACAAGCTTGACCTTCGTCAGAATGAACAATTCGATCGATCCGAAGCAAACCTAAGATAACCAAGGTATGAAAAGTAAGTTAAATCCTGGTTGCAAACACCATAGACCTTTTGAGATAGAGGAGGCTTTTCAAATTAGTACAGTACTTTTAAATTCCTGTAACCATTTCATTTTCATTTTTTAATATTCAAAATTTTCTTCATTTTTAGCCGCGGGATTTGGAAGGAAATGTCTGATATCATATTTAAAATCACTTCACCTAATCGATTCGACAGACAATGTTTATGCAACTCATTAGAACTTCAAAGTTGAAGGCCGGAGGAACTTCTGAAATGCCATCTTAGTTATTTTCATTATGATGTAAAACACTGAAAATCGAATACAGTATAAATAAATATATATATATATATATATATATATATATATGTGATAGTTTACCTATGTGAAGTAATATTTTTCATGCCTCGGAACGGAAAATTATTAAAATCTCTAAAAATATTTTTACTGTCGGAAAAGATGTTCATCCTGGTTAGGTTAGGTTACGCTAGGTTAGGTTACGCTAGATTAGTGAGTACCTCACGATTTAATAACTTAAGAGAAAGTATCCTTCAAGCCCTTTGCGGCTCGTTAGCACTAAGGTTATTTTAGGTTAAATTAAGTTTTTTAGATACTGTACATGGATTTAAAAATGTCGGTGCTTCGCTCATGCAGAGATACGCACATATATATGTGTGTGTGTGTGTGTGTGTGTATTTTCAACATCTTTTAAATGTTTCTAAAACAAAACAAATGTTAAAAAAATTAGTATTCCTTTTGATATTTTCGTACAACCAGACAAAAATTTGAAATATTCCAGCACCCTTTTTTTTTTTCCGTAGAAATCCCTCAATCAACGAGAGTAATTTCAGTACCGAGTCCTCCCCTGTAAAAGTACATGAATTTATAGGAACCGTAAATAAAATAATCAATAAATGTGTCAATAAACAACGAAATATGAAATTTGTTTAAATATAACAAAAAATATTTTACCAACTTCTCTATATTTGGATTGCGGAGCCAAGCTGGAAGGGATGATCGTCATTGGCCGTGTCTTTGATAACGACCGCCGATTCCATTGTGTTGATTCACTTCTTCAAACTGAGTCTCTCTCCCGTGCATTCGAAATAGGTCCGAAATACCGAATGATTCGGCCCGACTCGTATCGTCATTCTCTCCTTCTTATCGTCCTCTGCCCTCGTGCGGAAGGCTTCCCATTCAACTTTCTATTCGCTAACGTTTTTTTACTTCCAATTTTTGTATCGTATTTTATTTTATACCTTTCCCCCTTCGTCCTCACCTTATTACATGCATTATTATTCCTTTTCATTCATTAATCGCACCATTCGGGCTTTTTTATCGAATTATTAAACACGATATATATATACAGAGAGAGAGAGAGAGGAGAGAGAGAGAGAGAGAGAGTTTTGTATACGTGTATTATTTTCAATTCTTGGTGATTTTTTCACCCAGTTACTCACTGCCTTTCTGCTGTCAACAACTTTATATAAAATCCCCTCTTTAGTTCTCTCTCTCTCTCTCTCTCTATATATATATATATATATATATATATATTATATGTGTACAGAGTAGTGGTTAGCGTCGCTGACTACGAACCCATCGGCCCCGGGATCGAGACCCGGTGACGGCAGCCGGCTTTCAGCAAAACCCATTTGTTCATCCTTCCATACAATAAAGAAATTGGTTGGTAGATAAATGGGTACCCTGGGTGGCCTAGTGGTTAAGACGCTAGGTTGCTAGTGGGGCGTGGTTCGGATCCCACGTTAAACTGTAGGTCTAAAGTGGAGTGAAAAACTTGACCTTCGTCAGAATGAACAATTCAGGCGGAGATGAACCAAAGGTTACCAAAGGTATATTATATATATATATATATATATATATATATATTCCTAAACTGTAGGTAACAACGAACATTAATCCACATTAATATTAAATCTCATTGACAGAATTATATGCGGTAAATTTTTCTACTAAACGAGCAATTGCACCAATACTTACAACTAATCCCAATTAAGATTTAAGAGTTACATTCAACCTAAATTTCTAATCCTTATTTAATTGATATAAACTCCGCATCAGACTACAATCTGTGATCTTAATTCGATTGGAGATAATAACTCTGTGAGATTTTAATGACTCATAATTAGGAAGTTGAGAATCAGCAGTGAGCGAGCTTCATTTTTTTTTTTTTTTTGGTCTCGTTTTGCGATACAGTCGAGGGAGGAGAGACAAAGGATACATGCAAGGGAGAGAGATAGCGAGAGATATTATTTACGCGAATCAATATGTATAAAGAAATAGATGGTATAGTAAAGAAAGATAGTTGTGTGTGTGTGTGTGTGTGTGTGTGTGTGTATATATATATATGTGTGTGTGTGTGTGGTATATATATATATGTGTGTGTATATATACAGAGAGAAGAGAGAGAGTAAAAAACAGACAGACAGGCAGGCAGAGACAAACAGACAGACAGACAGAGGACATCAAAATGCTTTGAATATCTATCGCAATAGATAGCGAAATTTAACTTTATGCAAACTTCGCGCAAAACGCCACTGAATGAATTAATTACCCGTTAACATAATTATTAATTAATTAAAATAACTAAACACCAAAAAAAACATAATTAATAATTTAATTAATGCTTAATTATTATCCGTATATCGTCATTCTTTATTTAATGAAGTTTCCTTTATAAACATTCTTTTTACTCTTCTTCTTTTTCTTTTTCTTTCATTTTTAAACAAAAATTAAAACATTTTAATTTATTTAACTCAATACGAGAAATGGAGGTTCTACGTGACCATCAGAATGGCTCGTAAATCTCGACTTTTTTCACCCCCCCCCCCCCCCTTTTATGTTTCCATATAAATGCAAATTAATTTAGTAATTATGCTTTCATTCACACTTGGAAATTTTCTCTGTCTTGAAGCTCATTTTCTTGTTGATATATATATATATATATATATATATATATATATATATGAGAATGAAGTCAGAATGGTTCCCTGAGGTTTTTTATAATACACACAGACCGTGCATGGAACAAGGAACTCTTCTGGGAAAATTAAATCCACTATAGTCCGAATAAGTAATTGTAAATGACAAACACTATAGTTTTTTCTTTTTTTTCACGATGTTAGCCCGACGTGGGCAACGGGTCACTCGCAAAGAGGTCCTAAAAATATAGCTTCCCTCACCAGCTATCTATCTATCTATCTATCTATCTATATATATAGTATAATACTGAACTTCGATACGAGATGATCGTTGCAGCATATTATAAATGGACTTCTGTAGTAATCAGCGGTAAATATTCGGAGCTATTCATGATCGATCTTTGTTCTCTTTTTCCATGTCATAATGCTTAATCTGGGTCTTATCTCCCAAAACAGGGAAATAACCCTGAAATTGGGGAAGTGGAAGGCAAGGAGTGGAATTTTATCTCTTTGATATTAGTTCAATTGCATTTAAATGCATACCGCGATCGCGTACCATATATATATATATATTTATAAGAACGCGTACGCTAACTTTTTAAATTTGGATATTTTTAATTTGCAGAAAAGAAAATAATAAGTTTAAAATTTAAAAAAAAATTTAATTATAAAAAATTCTGAATTTGAGATAGAACAAAACTGTTTACTCGTCAGACAATGTGGAATTAAAATAGAATGTGTTGGGGTTTGTCGCGAGGCCATTCCAAACGAGGTTCTCATTCGATAAACAATATTGCTTTCTTGAATTGTATTTAATTAATAGAATTGAGAAAGTTTGATAGTTTTTATGACGTTTTCTCATAGAGAAAGTTGCCATGAATAATATATATTTTATACTGTTTTTTATTATATATTTTTTTGATTATGTATTATATATTCATTATATCACAAGTCAGGTCGTTTAATGTTAGGTTAGGTTACGATTAATGTGGGCTACGTCGTTGCCAATGTCGTAACATCGCTTCCCGTTGATCAGCGAAGTTAAGCGACATTGGGTCTGGGTAGTAGTTGGATGGGAGACCGTCCTCCACGTCCAGATTATGTAGCGACCCGCGGTTCGGATCTCACGTAAAGCTGTAGGTCCCCCCCCCCGTCATATGTTGCGAAGGAGGTTAAAACAACCCCAATCATTATTATTACGATTAATGTTAGACTTAATTTACTATTAATGCCCGGTTAGGTTAGGCTAGATTGAATTACTTTAGGTCCTTTAAAATAATCTGCATATAGTAAATTATTGATAAAAAAATTCCCCGAAGAAAAACTAATACTCTCAAATTCCCGAAAGAATTACTATTGGTTGAGAAATAGTCTAAGACATACCCTCTCCGTCTTATGACTTGGTACCAAATATACTGTCCTTCCCTTTTCCACAAAAATACCCATACATAAAAGTGAAAATTACAATAAGGAGTTCCCCTATTCCTCACTCCTTGCGTAGTTGATACTGCAAATTACCTGGGAAAGATAACTTCATACATTGTGTAAACAAAATAAAGCTGCAAATATACTTTAACCTTCTGAATTTGCTCGGTCCAGCAAATGATACACAACCGCTAACGTTCTGAATAACTGTTCACTGAACCAAAGATATATACACGGTGAACCAAAAGTAGGTGGACAGTAGGTTGAATACGGTTTGTGTTATATTATATTATAACTATGGTGTTCATTATAACTATGGTGTTTGTGTTTTATTATATTAAATATTATAACTAAATTTATTTAAATTTTATTTTGTATTATAGTATACAAAAAAATTAAATATGTATTCTCAAAATAAACGTTATCATTTACTGTCCACCTACATTTGGTTCACCCTATATATATATATATATATATAATAAGATAGGAAACAGATGCTATTTTCAATTATTTATCAGGTTATCCCACCAAATGAATAATAGGTACTCTCCGCCTAGTGGATGGAGTGAGAACTAAGCTTTGTACAAGAGCACACTCGCGTGTTTTAGAAGTACGTACAAATATATGACCAAAAACTGAATATTATGACATTAATCTTTAAAAAATACAAGCTGTTGGTTTACGTCGTCGTCGTTGACCTAGGCAAGCTACGGCTTGGGACCGTAGCGCATCTATCCGGTATAGGTTAACCTGGATGATGTAGCCATAAGCACTGCCGCTGGTTAAGTGCCAACCAGTGATTATCTCACTAGCCGTATTGAGTCCGTTAGGCGAAACTGCGACAGTACCAAAGGTGGAAAATATAACCCTTGGATTTCTATTATTTATTTGTAAAATGGACATGGTATTAGATTAAAATAATTATTTGAATATAAATAATTAACTGACAATTGTGATATATAATTAATTATGTTTACATACAATAAAATAATACAATATACATAAAATTAGTATTAATGTGGTTTACAATTGAATTATGGGGGGTAACTAATTTAAAATGAATTTATAACTATTCCGAAATTCAAGACGGTAAATTAACATTTATCTTGAAACTAAAATAAGAGTATTCACTACAAAGCTATATATGGTTAATTTATTAACTGATCCTATATTTCATTATATATTAAACTATATAATAACAAATCTTAACATACAATTTAAGTTGACGTTTTTCGTGGGTGATTTAGTTCTCTTTCCAAACACTAGATGGCAGCAGGGAAAAAAAGAGCTAACGCAAAAGTGGGCGGAGTTGCAGGTTTTGTTATTGATAACACAGGCCTGCGAATGAAAACTTTGTAAGAGTTGTTTTCTTACTAATAACTGATTTTATATAATTCAACTACGCTGATTTCGAATAAGGTGTCCATTTTTTCTATCATGTAAGGATTTTCTGCAAACTGGATGAAAAAAAAAAAACATAAATAAATATTATCTATTTCAATTTACATTAGGTACCTATTTCGCTTTGTTATACTAATTACAAATGCAAACAACTTTAAAAAGAAAGAAGACTATTAACGTCAATCACATATTCATCTTTATTTGTCCTGAGTTTTCTTGTGAGATCTATGTCTTTTAGTCTCGAATGTACGCGCTGTTCCTTTTCTTTTATGTAATAATTCTGGAGTTTCCCGTTTCAACATCCAGCAGTAATCAGCCATCATACTGATGTCCCACCTTCCCTGATATCTCTCCTCCATTTCTTTGATGTCTTGCTAAAACCGTTCTCCTTGTTCTTCGCTGGGTGCTCCGAGATTCTCAGGGGAGTAATCCAAGTGTGAATGTAAGAAATGTAATTTTAAACTCATATTACAACCTAACTCTTTGAACTTATTTAGCATGTTGTTCACAATGTTTTGGTAATTTGGGTCCTTGTTGTTCCCCAAAAATTTGCTGATAATATCTTTAAAAGCAATCCACGCTTCTTTTTCAAGATTGAATGAACACTTTGAAAGAACAATGAACAAAGTCAGTTTTCTAATCTGGGGACCAACGAAAATTCCTTCTTTCAATTTTGCTTCCGAAAGAGTTAGAATTTACCACATAGATACTTAAAACAATCTCCATCTTCGTCCAAGGCCTTAACAAATTGCTTCATCAAGCCCAATTTTATGTGAAGCGGAGGTAAAAGGACTTTCTTCGTGTCAACCGAACTTTCAGGTTGAATGTTTTTAGAACGAGGTGTTAGGTTGACTCTGCGTGGCCATTCTTTTTTTATCCAGTGCTGAGTTCTTGCTCGGCTATCCCATTCACACAAAAAAACATGGAAATTTCGTATAACCTGATTGTTGACCTAACAACATACAAATCACTTTTAAGTCTCCACAAAGTAGCCAACCGTGTTCTTTGTATTTAACCTTAGCTAAAAGAAGGTCAAGATTTTCGTACGTTTCCTTTAAGTGAACCGAATGAGCCACAGGAATGGATGCATACAAGTTACCGTTGTGAAGGAGGACGCCTTTTAGACTTCTTTTGGAGGAATCAATGAAAAGTCTCCACTCATTTGGGTCATAGACTACAGCGCCTAGCTTAAGTATTAGTTCCGAAACAGTGTTGCAATATACCAGTGAATTTTCTTGAGAAAAATATTGAATGAATTCTTTTTCACGATTTCTGTACCAGTAAAATGACGTCCCGGAAGAAAGCAAGTTCTTTGCACGATGTCTGGATCCCAAAATCTCTGAAGAATCCTTCGGGAGACACAAATCTCACCAAATCATTAAGTTCACTTTGTGTAAACAATTGGGGGTCACCAGATGTTTCGTTTTTAAAACAGTCAATATCATCGTTTCCATCGTCATCAGACACCAAATCTTAGATGAAGTTATATCAAGAGTATTTGGTTTAGTAGGTACAGGTATACCAGGTCCATGAACAACAGGTCTTATAGCAGACTGAAAGTTTGGATAAGAAATTTCCTTTTTATTTTTAGTATTGTAGCCTTGCACGTTACATGAACAAACATATCAGTCACTGCTGTGATTTCTAGGCTCACGCCAGACCAGTGGAATCCCAGAAGGTAAAGAATCCTTTTTACCTTTACTCCAGAGTCTAAGTTGTTCAACACAAACAATGCAAACTTTATGTGGAGCCCATGATTTGTCTTGATCCCCAAGTTTCATTCCGAAGTACGCATAGTGCCATAGTATGCTTTCTTGACGAAGTCTGTAATATCTCACCTTTGCTTTTTCACAGTAAATTTTCCACAAATATAACAGAAAATGTTTGGGCTATTTACACACCCTCTGGTTGCCATAGCGACAAATAAACAAATTTCAAAAGAGAAATATAGTCACCGCGCACCTTTGAATAATAAAGAACTATAAACTGGCACGCACTAGACAGACTCTCTCATCTCGTGGCTTGTCAATCACTTATATACCAGCGGTGTGTTTCTCGAATGTTCTAGAAGACGCTATGACGTCACTTCTGATCTAGAAGCATTTATAGGCAGTAATTTTTAATCAAAATTTAATTTAATCAATTTTAATGAAAATTACTTACATAAGTAATAAGAAATATGACATTTTGTGAAAAATCTGTACGTGATGGCGAAAAATGAATATTATTTTCGGAATCAGCGTGCAAAATTTACTATATAAGTGATAAAATATTTTGGACAACAAAACCATCGCAGGCCTGTGTAATCTTTAACTGAATCCAGAATTTCAATCGTAGTGATTGAAACGCATACAGTGCGCAATGATTGAAAAGTTAACAATTGAAATTACATAATAACTGTATTTGATTCAAAAGAAATCAATCAATATATTAATAAAATAATAATTCGGTATTCTTAATAATACAAGAAATTTAAGTTCATTATCAATTATTCACGCTGATATTATCGTTGTGTAATACAAAAAAATATTACACCATAAATTTCTAGTTTCATATTTGTCAGAAGTGAAAAAAACTAAAATTATAGTTTTTGTTTGATGATGTTATTTAAAATCCTTCACAACATCTAAGGTCTTATAATGGAGGGGCTCTAGTACAGCTTTACGGAGCAGAGGTGATGAATGGAAAATATTATAGTGAGCTAAATGCGAATCTGGAGTTAGCATGAAAGAGAAATAAGCTTTCAAATTTTGGTTTAACAATGGATGGCAGCTAGGAGACATTATTGTATAAACAAGACTCACTGAAATTAGCACCATATTACTCCTCAGGTCAGTTAGGTTCAAGTAAATAATAAAGATTGGATAAATGATAAAAAATGAATTAAGACACTGAATCAGTCATATGAACAAGGTTAAGAAATGTATAAAGGATTACGTTAGTGTGCTGTTTGTGAGTGTGACCGGTGACCCTAATACGGTAGTTGAAGATCACGGAAAGAAGGATTTCAGCAACGCAACCATAGTCATTAGTAATAGTATCATCGTTGGCATCCGAAGTTTTCAGAGAATAAGCTGTATTTATCACAGGAATCCATTTTGTACTTAAATTCTACATCACAGACATCAAAATCTATCAGGCCTTGCTCCTGTCGCGGATATCCAACCCAATGCTCGAGAAGTGGCTTGAGAAGAGCTAAATTCATAAAACCTCACGAAGGTTTTACCAAGGTTTACCTGAAGGTTTTCCTGACACTACGAGATCATTTTAAAAGGTGTTGTAGTATAACCTTGAATTAATTATACAAAATTACTATAATTAAAGTTAACTTTAGCGTATAAATAATGATTTTCCTTGCAAATAATGCTAATTTCTAAGGCTAAGTTATATCAATAGACAGGGTGATTCACTCTCTAGTTGCCCCAGACTATCGCTAATATATCTGCTGGGGCAACCAGCGAGTGAACTACCCTGTATTATACAGGGTGTTCGGAAAGTCACTGTGCACTTATATAATCGAGATCGTCCACTCATGCTTGATGACCTGAAAACTGCAATAACTGCGTACATAAGGTCCATTTCAAAAGAAGAACTGACAAAGGTGTTTCAAAATAAAATAAGACGGGTCCAGGCCTGTATTGATGTTAAAGGACATCACTTTCAACACCTTTTATAAGTTCTGATGGTCCCATCCATAACCTCTATCATATATGCAATGTTATACTATTGTATGCTATTAAATAAATATAAGTGCACAGTGACTTTCCGAACACCCTGTATATGAAGAACGATAATTTCTTATAGTTTAATTACTTTGTACAAATTACACACACCCCTATATTTTTGCTTCAGTAAATTTTATTTTATATAATTATAATTAACGATGATAATTTATAATGATAATTTATAATTTATAATGCTAATAAACATTTATAAACACTACAAATAACTACACTATGATTTACCAAAACTGTCTTTTTTTTGTGTTTATATACAGGGTGATTACAAAAGAAATATATAATTTCAAAAATTTATTGTGATCAAACTATTTCTAATACAAAAAATAATAATGTGCGTGGAAACCGTAACTCGCAAAGTTGTTGTTTTTAGTTTACGGATGTTCAATAGGATTTCCGTGGGTAACCCGGAAAAATAACTGGAAAAACAACCGGATTCTTCAAGCCGTAGCATCCATTGACCGAAATATCTTACGAAAACTGTGAGAAGAGTTTGAATATCGTTTGGACAATGCCACGGTTACCCACGGAAGTCATAATGAACCATTTAGAAACTAAAAAATACTTTGCGAGTTACTGTTTCCATTCGTGTTATTATTATTTTTGTATCAGAAATAGTTCGATCGAAATTGTAAACTTCTTTTGTAATCACCCTGTATATATATATATATATATATATATATATATATATATATATATATATATATATATATATATATATATATATATATATATATATATATGATAGAAGTTACAATAACCGTAGACTGATTTAAAACGAAAAGTGAAGTAACACAAGCATCATTAAGAAGGGTTTGTCCTTTAATGCTTCCCTTCTCTGGGCAATTTTTATAGGCCTACCTATAATGATTTTTACTTCCAACCTTCACTGTTTTAACACCATATTTAATGGCAGACTTATCTCTTTTGTAGGTATAGTAACTGGAGGTCAACCAGAATTTGCCCAACCTTTGAAAAATGTTTCTGTTCCAGTGGGTAGGGACGCCGTTTTCTCATGCATTGTCACACATCTTGGAGGATATAGGGTAACTATTATTATAATTATTATAATTATTAACATTATTATTATCATTATTATTATTATTATTATTATTATAATTATTATTATCATTTTAATTATTATTATTATTATTATTATTATTATTATTATTATTTCCAAGTTTTAGAATATTAATTTCTATGATAATAAAGACTCATTATTTCTGTAATTAATTATGTTATAATAATAATAATATAGATTAAATTATCATAATAGTTGAGGCTTGAAATAAAAATATTAAATTTTTTTTTACTTACTTAACATATTTTTTGAAAATTAACATATTCTTCGCTTATCCCTTCTTGTCATGCCTGATTATCTTTTTAACTTTCTGTTAATCTTCAAATAATCTTTTTATAATCTTTCTTTTTTTTCTTTTTAAGCTTAATTATTTATAAATTTATATTATATAATATTAATAATAGTTCTTATAAATATTCTTTTTTAATTTTTAACCAAGATGCACTGTGGTTCCAACAGCTTACATTTTTTTTTTTTTTTTTTTTAATTGAAGTTGTTTTTTCGGAAGCGAATTTGAAATGAAAGTTTTTGGAAAAAAAAATTGGTGTTTTTATTTTGTATTTTTCTCTCCCTCTTCCCCCTCGACACAGGAAAGATGATCGGGCTTTAATGTTATTTCCTCAATGTGATATTTTATTTACTAGTTTTCGTACAGCTAGATTAAGTTAGGTTAGGATTAGTGTTAGATTGTGTTAAGTGTAGTTAGGTTACATTGGGTTATTAGGGAAATAATTTTGAATGTTGTTTGTGGTTGATTTTTTTTGTATTAATCGTTATGATTGAGTTAGTGTGTGTGTGTGTGTGTGTGTGTGTGTGTGTATTCATTTTATTATCCTTACAACCTGAGAGGGTATTATGGGTAATTAATACTACACTAATAAGTTTTTTAGGTCATTTTCAATCTTTAATGTTTAAAACGTTACCTTAAACCTGATATTTAAAAAAAAAAAAATTTTTACTTCATGCAATACGCAGTATCTTCACTAGGGGCAAGGTTCGCTTTCACTTTATATCATTGCTGTTTACCCATGAAAGGGCATACCCATTATAGGATAGATAGCTGAACTGGCACTGATAGAGCGAGAGTTAAGTAATATTTCTGATACAAAACTTTAAATACAGCTTACTTATATATTTACGCTTTCGAGTATATTTTCTATACATGAATTTTTATCTATGGGAAATATTTAATATATATTTTTTCTTAATTGCCGAGTTTTTTATTTTTATTTATTTTTATTTTGGTTTTGATACCGAAATACTTCGAAACGTACGTTAAAAAAAGAGAGAAAACAATCGATGCGTGACTGATTCAGTGAGCCTTTTAACGTCCTCACACCCTTTCGATCATTAAAACGATCACCATCACCATCGATAAGAAAGCATAAAACCAATATGCAAGAGCGAAGAAACTTTAGACACCGAGCTCGTCACTGTTTCCATTCTCCATTTCTTAGTCTAGTTTAGGACAGTACCTTTCAACCTTTCAAAGGTTCCATGTGATGATTCCTCATTTCACGAAGGTCAAGCTTGTCGACCCTCCTCTCCAGTTGGCCTGGTGAAGTAGTGAGTTGGTTTCTTGTATTCTGAATCTCACATAGCCAGGTACGCCCGGCTCATCGGGGATTGTTCTGAGCCAGGCGTCTAATCTTCTTTTGAAGATGTCCACTGTAACCCCACTCGTGTTCCTTAGGTCTTTGAGCAGCTGATTAAACAGTTTTCATTCTCTCACAACAAAACTATTTTCTTTCAGAGTTAAGGATGTTCCCTGTCTAGCCTTTAATTTGGGAACACGACAGTCTTTCTTTTCTACTTTCCACCGTTGTTTGGGGAGTTACAGGTTTCAGAGTAAAATTAGGGACTAGTTTCTCCATTATTTTCCAAATGTAAATGATGGTGTATCTCTCTCTTCTCCTTTCCAGTGAATATAAGTTTAGTTCGCGTAACCCTTCCCAGTAATTTAGTTCTTTGCACCCTTTGATCTTGGCTGTGAAGCTTCTCTAAATCCCTTCTAGCTGGCTAATGTCTTCTTTTTTATATGGGGATGTTAGGACCGAGCAGTGTTCCAATTTGGGTATGATCAGTGTTTTCAGTAGAGGAATCATTATATTCCTATCCCCTCGTTTAAAGGTTCTCAGTATCTGCCCAGTTATTCTCTTTGCTCTGTTTACTGCTATCTTATTTTGTGTTTCAAATTTCGCATCATCATTCATTACAACCCATAAATCTTTTGACCTAGAATTTCTCTGAATTTCCTGTCCATTTGGGGTATAATATTCCATGAATTTTAGGTCTTCTCTTTTTCCGTACCGTAACAGCTGAAATTTCTCAGTGTTAAACTTCATATTGTTGTCTTCCGTCCACTTGTAGATTCTGTTCATGTCGGTTTGTAGAGATCCTATATCTTCTGGGTTTCTTATTTTTCTACTGATCTTTGTTTCATCGGCAAAAGATGTTACTGTGTTGTCTCTGGTAACGTCCTCATTTATGTCAGTTAGCATGATTATGAAGAGTAGTGGAGCTAATACTGTTCCTTGTGGTACTGAAGTGAGGACCTCTAGTTCTGATTAAGATACTCCTTCTACTGTAACAACTTGCCGCCGCTCACTAAGGAAATTATATATCCATTTCCCTACTTCTCCTGTTATTTCCATATATTTCAGTTTATGTATTATGATTCCATGGTAGCACTTGTCAAACACTTTGGCAAAGTCTGTGTATATTACATCATACTTTTCATTACTTTCAAGTGCATCAATAATGTTGTTGTAGGGTTTCATTAGTTGTGATAGGCATGACCCATGTTGGTTATCATTGAATTTTTTCTGAGTTTCCAAAAAGTCATGGATTTTCTGTTTAACTATTCTTTCAAATATTTTGGTGAGATGAAGTAAGCGACACTGGCCTGTAGTTTTTGGCCTCGGATCGATCGCCTCCTTTATATTGGGACTATGTTCGCGCTCTTCAGGATGCCCGGTATTTCTCCCGTGTCTAGTGATCGTCTTCATATGCAATATAGGGGCTCAGCGATTGCATTCTTGCAGTTTTTGATCAGTGTGACATTCCATTTATCTGGTCCTCCCGCTGAGTGTGCTTTTAGTTTCCCTATAGCTTGTGTAATATCATCTCTCGTAAAGTCGAAGTCCGTTATACTTTCCCTTGTAGTTCTTCTTCAAAGAACGCGTTTCTATCGCATATCAGTTTATGTCTTTGGAATACTGAAAGATGATTCGTACTGAGCTCTTAATATTTCAGATACTTCTGTTAGATCATCAGATAAAACACTATTCTCGTTTTTTAGAGGTCCGATAGGAGCATGGTTTTTCGACTTCCTTTTTGTAAAATTATAGAAGTACTTTGAGTTAACCTTTATCGCTTCTATAGCGTCGTCTTCTTCTTTTTCTGTATGCTTCTCAATTAGGTCCTGTATGACGTCATCGATACTCTGTAGTTTATCATTTAATATTTTCCTGATGTGGTTATCTTTACAGTTACTTAGTTTTACAGTCACTCTTTTTCTCTTTCGGAACAATGACCTCTTTTTTCTCTCCAACCTGCTTCTCTTTCCTCTTTGCTGTATTTTTGGGATATGTCTTTCCACAATTTCCAGCGTCTTCTCCTCTAAAGTCGTTAGCATCGCTTCCTTTGTCTTGGCCTCGAAAATAATTTTCCAATCTATTACTTCCATGCTGGATGCAACATCTTCCCAGTTTATAGCTTTGGAGTGAAAATTAAAAAATTCGAATTTGCTTCTTTCTGTTGTTCGTGCTCTTTCCTTTCCTGTTGCTTTTATATTGGTTGTTATTTCAATAATGTTGTGGTCCGATATTATAGTTGGGGATATTTCTACATTATCACTGCATTAAGACTGCTTTATATTTTAAATATTTATTACTATCAAGTAACTCTCTTTTTAACGTTTTTAAATATAGTACTTTTTTAATTTTTAAAAAACAAATTTTTGGAATTAGCGTGAATGAGTCCCATTTTTCCAAGAATGAAAGATAAAAAGTCCGCGTTTTTCAGCGACATACTTAACTTAGGTATTATTGAAATAATACCCAAAAATAAAATGTTGGAAACACAAGGCATTTAATATTCTTAAACTCCTATTTAGGTCTTGCTTCATTAAACATTAAACATAATTAATGCCATAAATGGTATGTTCATTAATTATAAAATATAATTAAATTCCTTTTTGAATGAAAATTTATTTAAAATTTAAGATCCGAGATTAGCTATGTAAACAAATAATATCTTAAGTTTTCTCTATAAGCTGTCTGTATACCCTAATATTGCATCGCTTTTCTACATTAAATACCAACTGCCCACAAAGTTAATATTTTATATATATATCTATATACAGTTATATTCTTCTTTATCCTTTCTGCTTCGCCCGCTACTCTTGCATATCCATGAACAAATGAGTAAATAAGGAAGTTTTTAATACTTAAAGATAGTTTTTTTAACTTTTTAACTTTAAATTTATAACTTACGTGTAAATAATAACTAAAGACTAGTTAAAATATGTTGATTAAACTGAATTGAGTAAAATGTAAATAAAGAGTTAAAACAATTAACTAAATTAACGTAAAATACATTTTTTTTTAACAAAGAATTTATGTTTTGCTAATTGTTAATTTAGTAATATTTTTAGTTTTGTTAATTAATATTTTTAGTTAAAACTTATTATCATCACACGAAACATTACTGTTAATATTTCACTTATGTTAACTGAAAGTATAAATCTTAAGTTAATAATAATAATAATAATAATAATAATAATAATCTTTATTGAGAAATAATACATTACATAAGATATACATCACATCCATATAGGTTGAAACAATGTTGTCATTAACTTTTAATTTTGCAGTTTTTAGTGACAAGTAGTTTAATTACAGTATTCTTACCTGAATATGGCGTTAGGAAGCATGCCAACAGCTTTCCAGGCAAAAACCTTTGAGATTCATTTCAATTTTTACGAAGGAAAATAAGAAATAGAAATAGAATTAATGGAAAATAAAATAAAGTTATATTTAGTTAATTCTGTCATTACAAATGAAAATTGAGATAAGCTTCGAAATAAGAGAAAGAGAAGTGATAAAGAATACGATAATAATAATAATAGGAATAAAAGAAATAAGAGGAAATAAAAATGGTAAACGATCAGTAAATAGAACGTATTAAAATACCAATAATAATTAATTTCTATTATTACAAATTAGAAATAATGATGATACAAATGTATTTTATTAATTTAATATTTTAAACAAATTTATTTTATTAATTTAATATTTTAAACAAATTTATTTTATTAATTTAATATTTTAAACAAATTTATTTTATTAATTTAATATTTTAAACAAATGTATTTTATTAATTTATTATTTTAAACAAATGTATTTTATTAATTTATAATTTTAAACAAATGTATTTTATTAATTTAATATTTTAAACAAATTTATTTTATTAATTTAATATTTTAAACAAATTTATTTTATTAATTTAATATTTTAAACAAATTTATTTTATTAATTTAATATTTTAAACAAATTTATTTTATTAATTTAATATTTTAAACAAATGTATTTTATTAATTTAATATTTTAAACAAATGTATTTTATTAATTTATAATTTTAAACAAATGTATTTTATTAAATAAATGTATAATTTATTTAAAATCAACATAATATATATAAAATTCAGTATAACTCTTCCTTTTTACTCTTTGTACCCAAAAATGCCCAAAGGTTTTCAGAGATAATTAAGTCAGTAAATTAAGTTTCTTATTAAATTATATAAAAGTAAGGCGCGTAAATATTCATAAATAAATACCCAACAACCCATTACCCAATACCCAAGTTGTAAACTACTGTAAAAAAAAATCTAATACCCAGAACAGTAAAAACTGTAATGTAAGCTAAATCTTTGAATTCAGTGAAATAAATATTTCAGTTGATATTTTACTGTACGTAAAAACAGTAAATTCAAGGCCTTTTCTGTACTTTTCTGTGCTTTTCTGTACTTTGTACTTAAAAATTTTTACTTAAATCATAAAAGTATAAAATTAGCACAAAATGTACGATACTTTACGGGTATACTTAGTACATTTTCTGCAATATATAATATGAATTGAATAAATAAATAATATTTATTATAAATAATAAAAATAAATAAAAATAAATTATATATATATATATATACACACTTTAGAATAAGTAAACAGATAAATTTTTTAAATCCTTCCAAATTCCCTCCAATATAAAATTAAGCTCAGTAATTCTGTATGGGTCAAATTAATTAATTAATAAATGGATAAAAAATGGGTGACCATCTTCTGCGTCCAGATGATGTAGCGACCCGTGATTCGAACCCGACGTAACGCTGTAAGTCCCCTCCGTCACACGACCTTTGCCATTACGAAGGAAGTTAAATAACTCCAAAGACATCACATTATAGAGAATATAACTTATTTCATACGGTATACAAAATTTAAGTACTAGTATTTGGTCCTCTCTTTGCATATGTAAACACAGAGACGTCAACATTTCTCTTTTGAGGTTAGTTTAGAATTTCAAAATTTGTATTCATTTCAATACTATACGCGTACCTTTTGTACTTCTCTTAAAATAAAACATTTAGCTCGTCAATGACAGGAGATCTGAGATGAAATTATTATTTTTATAGCTTTAGAATAGCGATATCATTTGAAGATCCACCTTATCACCTGCCATTATTTAGATTCAGTGATAGGCAACCTTTTTTGAAACTGGGTCACTTTGATTTATTGGTAATTTGATAATGGGTCAGTGTTCAAAATTTAAATAAAAATATACTATTTTCGGGACATTTTAAAATAAAAAACACTTTACACGTAATAATATTTATTATTTTATATATACTATATACTACAATTGACCCGCGGGTCAAAGTTTGCCGACCATTGAATTTTAGATCATTGTTTTGATCGTAAGTTCAAATCAGTTGAACAAAATAAGATACACTTCTTATTCTTATTCCCGCATCTAATTTACAAAATGATTTCTGAAACTTCATTAGCTTTTCTCTAAATAATATTGGAACGACTTTCCCTTTAAGGGTGAAATGGAACAATAGGATAATATTTGTTAAAGATGCGGGCATGTAATTTTGGGTCTCATATCAGTTCGTATTTGTACAGATCATTCACCTTTCCCGAAACCAAAAAGTAAAGTCCCCCCCCCCCCCGTTTTGCTTTATACCGTTAATTACTATTAGGTAATTATTTAAAGTTTAAAATAATATAAAACATAGCAAAAATTAAAAAATAAATGCATCTTTTTCTCTGAAGACCTTTGCGTACAGACCATATTCACTTGGCTAAACTAGAAACAACAAACCAGCATTGAAATTTTATTTCATAAGTCATTATCAATCGTAAAAACGAATCCCAAAGTCTAATAACTTAAGTGACGTCAGAGTGAATATGGTTACTACAGAATCCCCTTTATAAAGGATCTAATTGTTTCTCGCTATCAATGATAAACCATTTTCTCCAGTCTTTATATTATTTATAATTTACTTCTCTTTACAGGAAAACTGGACACGTCTACAGGTGAATGTCAAATTTCGCATTTACAGTAGTGATTGCTCGAGCGTTCTCAGATGTCACTGTACATTCACTGTATATATATATATATACACACTTATATACATATAATCACTCTATATTCACTTTCTCTATATATATATAAATTTCTTTATATAGTTATACGGTATATAGTACTGTATTATCATATATGATTATTATAGACGCTTGCTGTCATTTGTATATACATATTTGTCCTAAATTAATCTTTAAATAAAAACTAAATTAAAAAAAACTTTAAAAAAAATAATATATATATACTTAAAAAATGAGTTTATTTGTCAGTAACTACAAGTGAACTTAAAAGTCTTTTAAAAAAAGACTTTTAAAAGTCTTAAATTATAACTTATGTCTGTAAATCATTCCTCTTAACATATTCTGATGTGCTTTTGTACATATAATTTTCCTTCTCTGCTATATTTGCTGTTTATCATCAAGCTTTTATAAAATTTACAAAGAGGTTTGCATTTTTTATAAGAAGAAAAGGAGGAAATGGAGGCCAGGGTTGCCAAATCTACAAATTAAATGTTAGGGGTTAGGTTATTCACCGCTGCAGGGGAAATAAGTAAGTGAGGAAGGGACATTAGAGGTGCTAATACCTCAGCATGTAATGCGCACCAAAAACAGATGAATCAGTCAATCATGGGACATTAATCTAGATCCTCATAGAACAGAGGTAACTACGAATTACACCCAAATTGCCAAAAATAAAATATCGACAATTGTTGGTCTCAACTGTGTTACTTTTTGAGTTTTAATCCAACTTTCGTCCTTCACGTGACTTTTAGGTTACGAATGGAGTTGAACAACCATAAACATTATTATTTATTATTTTATTTAATTTAAACTAATCAGACTTAACCTAACCTGAGCTAACAAAGAACGGTTAAAAACTTGACTTTTTTTTTTTTACCAAGTTTTATTGATTTTATTTCAGATTTTTTTTTTGAGGGATGTGCGTTTTATATTGGCAATATAATTAATATAATATATTAAACCAACACTCTAAATTTGGTTCTTTTGGAATACTTTAAGTAATACTTGTATTGTTTTAGTTTAATTGTATTAATTGTACTGTTGGCATCTAAAGTACATCCATTACTTTATTTGTACACAGTTAATATAAAGTATACCGATATTTTGTTCATTATAAGTGTATATGTACATACGTAAAATAATGGAAATATAATAGATGTACGATAAGTGCCAAACGTAAACAGATAGACAAAAATAATCCATCTATTACTTACCGTAGGCGTAAAGTACCAGATTTCGAGTTAACACCCACCCACTAACTGTTCATATAAAGTTCGAAACGGCAGTAATCGTGGAAACTTAAAATAAAAATACTGTAAAAATCCATAGAAAACAACCAAGTGATTACTTTTGATAAATTAAAGGAATCCCCCATTATTAATCCTAATAATTGAGTTAAAAAATGATAAGGAAAACTTAAAAAATAGAATTAAGAACACTTAAAAGAAGTTAAAGTAACGAAAGTTCAAAATGAGAGAAACGTTAATCCAAAGAAACGTTTAATAAATGTTTTCTATTAAATTTATGAATCTGAGAATTTAATTTAAAAAAGTTACATTTTTAAATTATTTAAAATTTGCAATGCACAAACTGCGCTTTAATTTTCAGTTAATAACTTTAATAAAAATATAAAACATGAAAAATATTATTTGATTTACGTACAACACTTATTAAATAAGTATGTACAACATTCAGTGCCAAACATACAACTCTGGATCAGAAAAATAGAATACTCTCTCAAATGCACTCGTGACTTTGATCATACCTTTAAGCTATACACTTTTATAGAGCATATGACCCGGAGTTGTATGTCTAATTTTCTGATCCGGAGTTGTATGTCTATTTTTCTGACCCGGAGTTGTATATGTCTGACAAAAGCCATAATTGGAAAAAGACTATTAGATATTGGTATTAGGTATTAGATATTGATATTAGGTATTAGATATTGGTGTTAGGTATTAGTTATTGGTATTAGGTATTAGATATTGCACCCTTACACCAAGATGCACTTAATGTACAAGATGCAAAGCAAACCTCTTTGTTTCCTAAACTTTCTATTGTATATATAATAAAACAAATCTAATTCGCTTGGGAATAACAGCTATCATCTAGGAACGCTTGTAGCTTTAACTGTTCATGTTAAACTCTTTGTGTTGGATGCCTGGTAAATGCTTTTGCCTTCGTGCACAGTTCGATATCTATTAGCGGTAGAAATATGATCTTAATCGCACGTTTGGACACACTTCATTCCTACTTAATACGTAGCTATTATCTTATGGTGATTTTTATCATTATATATATATATACTGTATTATGAGTTGATGATGGCACGGATATAATAATTAGCGCGTAGTAACGCGTTGATGATCCTGGAAGTTTCGTGTACAGTAAGTAAGTAAGTTTTCGGTTGATGGGTTATACTTTTGTAGTTCATTTAACTTAGTTATATTACCGATAATGTTTTCAGATAACTCTAAAGGTATCCCTCACTGTCGAGGATGTTGTTTTATGACTGTGAAATACATTCCTTTTATCGATCACTTCCACTTGGCACATTCCCATTTTCCATTAGCTGTCCGAAAGTGGGAGTGTTCAAAGTAGGAATTCCAGACTTGGGAAAGAGAGATTAAACGAGACTGTGACGTAGTTGCAGACCTCTGAGAGTATTTTCTTTGAAAGAATTGAACTCAAAGTGGGAAATTTTATAGAGTGATAATGATCGATCTGAGAGTCGCCTCCTTTCAAATTCCCACTTTCGAAATTTTCATTCTTGGATAAACATTGAATTGAGAATGACCGAGATTGGAAAAAGAACCTTTTTTACCAACTGGGATTACGTCTTGATATTTATTTCCCGAATCCTCCCTAATTTCGTATCATGTTCTTCTCTCCCCCCCGCCCCGATTCCAATTATACCTTCATACAGACATTCAAATTTGACGTCATATTCTTTCAACAGCATTTATATTACTTTACAATGCAAAACATAATAAACTTTATGTGATATTTATATTAATACTCTTATAAACTTCAATTTAGAGACGTAAACATCTTATATCATATACCAACACCAAAAAATTAGGATTTACATATATGTGTATACTCATATATACGATATACCGTATAGAGGGTGCTTAAATTTTTTTTCACTTATATGGCGCTAATATGTCATTGTTTACCACTTACAGTTTGTGTGTGGTTTTTTTTTGTTTATGTAAGTATTTGTGTGTTTATTTGCTTGTTTATTAATAATAATGTCGTTTTTTCAGGGACTGTGTGAGTGATTAATGAGTGAACCCCATTCAGTGGAAATGGCTACATGGTTTACATTAGATCAAAGCAGATTTCTGCGTTCCTCTAATGCGTTTCTCTACTGCAGATTTCTGCGTTGTTCTAATGTAAACTTTGTAGCCATTCCCATTGTATGGGGTTCACTCATTAATCACTCACACAATCCTGAAAAAAACGACATTATTATTAAGAAAAACAAGCAAATAAACACACAAATACTTACATAAACAAAAAAAAACCTACAACTACAAGTGGTAAGCAATGACATATTAGCGCCATATAAATTATAAAATTTTTGAAGCACCCTGTATATATATATATATATACAGAGCTGGGCATTTGCGGCATATTTTGCGGTACTGCGGTACTACCAAAACTACCAAACCGGCACCAAACCGGTACGCGGAAATTTGAATGCGGTAGCGGTACTGCGGTACTTTCAGCGATCCTTTGCGGTACTGCGTTATGCGGTTCCGGTTTGCGGTTTGCGGTAGTACCGCAGTACCGCAGTACCGCAAAATATGCCGCAAATGCCCAGCTCTGTATATATATATATATATATACATATACAGAGCTGGGCATTTGCGGCATATTTTGCGGTACTGCGGTACTTGCGGTACCCACCGCACTACCACCCCGGGCCCCATAACGCAGTACCGCAAAGGATCGCTGAAAGTACCGCAGTACCGCTACCGCATTCAATTTCCGCGTACCGGTTTGGTACCGGTTTGGTAGTGCAGCAGTACCGCAGTACCGCAATATGCCGCAAGTGCCCAGCTCTGTACATATATATATATATAATTCCTTTATTTTTACGGCAGCAATAAAAGAATTGCAGAAAATTGCAAGAGACAATCGGTATGAATTTTAAATGTAAAAATTTGAATAAGGAAATTTTACTGGAAATTTAAGCTCATTTACAGCAATTACAGAACTGAGATTTATAATAATAATAATAATAATAATAATAATAATAATAATAATAGTGAATAATCTTAAAATCAATCGATTTATTACTTTTTAAATGAGGTAATCGCCTTTCTCACTAAAACACACCGACATAGTCTTCAAGTTTTAATGGTTCATCAACAACATCGAAAAGAAAAAGAAAAAGAATTGTAAAATGCGTTAAAAATATTTTATTTAAAAAAAAATTAAAATTGGTCACTTTTTCATCTTCTTCTACAGCTGTTTGAAGCGAACATTCTTGCTTGCTCTTTTGTCCATTTCAAATTCATTGGAATTTCTTCCGTCTCTTAGATTCTTCTTTATTATTAATTTAATATTTATTTATTAGTATTTTAATATTTATTTATTATTATTTTAATATTTATTTATTATTAATTTAGTATTTATTTATTATTAATTTAATATTTATTTATTATTAATTTAATATTTATTTATAAAAGGGAACATAATTAAAATTTATTACAGACAACTACAATCACTCATACGTTGAATAGTGTACAGGGTGGGCCGTAAGTTTCCATACATAGGAAAAATAAACATTTTTTTATGGACAAACCATTTTTATTTATAATATATTGCTCTACATGGTTGCCATTGTTTTGAAAACACATTTCAATACGTGTTCCCCACTGTTGATGAACACGCATTAGCACAGTTGACGTTATGCTTGTAATGGCGTGGTGATACGTTCCTTTAGATGATTTATGTCTCGTATCTTTTCCTGATACACCATGGCCTTCAAGTGCCCCCAAAGATAGAAATCAAGGGGGGTGAGATCTGGGGATCTGGGAGGCCACTCCACAGGACCACGCCGACCAATCCAAGCATCCGGAAACTGCTGCTGCTGATCCAAATACCGACGCACGTGAAGACCATAATGAGGTGGAGCTCCATCTTGCTGGAAGTAAACTGGGAAGTTACCTTCCTCGTTTAGCAGGGATGGGAAAATCTCTTCTTGCAACATGTTAAGATACCTTTCGGCATTAAGATTTCCACTGACAAAAATTGGTCCAATAATTCTGTCACCCCATATCCGGCCCACACCATCACTTTACCGGCACCTTGCATCTTCGTCGGACTCAGCCAGTTAGGGT
The DNA here is from genome assembly GCA_023014485.1 of Bathynomus jamesi. NCBI lineage: Eukaryota > Metazoa > Arthropoda > Malacostraca > Isopoda > Cirolanidae > Bathynomus > Bathynomus jamesi. The sequence goes on from JAJOZX010000841.1 coordinate 74,183, forward strand.
TAGCATTACTCCAATAACGTATGTTTTGCCGATTAACCTCTCCATTGACGTAAACATTTGCTTCATCAGTAAACAAGATCTTACGTCAAACGCATATTCTTAGGGTATCTGAAACATAAAAACAAACGTTTAATTTTTCCTATGTATGGAAACTTACGGCCCACCCTGTATAATTAGAATTTATTGGTGCCACATCATATTAGAATTAATTTATATACGCGTGTGTATATATGTATATATATAAAAAGGTAGTTTTCCAAAATGCAAAATCATCCTTATTCATTATTAATATGGACAAAAGAGGAAGAAGTTAATATTCGTATAAAAACTCAAAAGGAGAAATAAAAATTATTAAAAATTTGAGAGAAAAATATGTATTGTTTCGCGAGAAAATATGTTAATCATTCAGAGATAAATGAGACCGTAGGAAAATTTCTATTTCATCACCTAATCTCTTAACTATTTTGTGATGTATAATATATATATATATATATATATTAATTATATATATATATATATATATATTCACTTTTTAATTCAGTCTTTTACAGCCTTCAGACCAGTTGTAATGGCCAAAATATTTTGTTTGAAAACGATAAAAATTTCTACGCCAGACTTCGAGTGATGCTACATCTACCTATCTCTATACCTACTTATCTCTCTCTCTCTCTCTCCTCTCTCTCTCTCTCTCTCTCTCTCTCTCTCTCTCTCTACATATATATATGTAGAGAGATTAACCGAAGTTCATGAAACCCGGCACGATTATTATGAATGGACTGGGGGTTTTCTCATCTTTAGGTACACAAAGTGCTCAAAGTATTTTTTTCCCCATTGGAAATCACATGACGAACCCTGGAAGTGTAATTTCTTATCTCGAACCCCGACCTTTAGGTAGAAATGGATTGGGTTTCATTTTCAATCGCCACTTCTAGAGCTCCCACTACCCTAGCATTTTCTTCGAAGACCCACGTCCTTTAGATATCCCTACAAGAAGAATTCGCGTGGATTGAGATCAGGTGACGGAGGAACCCATGCGAAACCACATTTATGAAGATCCAAAACGTACTGTTGAAATCATCGCCATATTATTGTTTTGACCCATAAGAAATGGGCTAAACCGTTCTTGGAGGTAAAGGATTTTGGTTTACCATCGTGTAAATAAAAACTGGGCCAAAGATGGCATACTGGAGAGACCCTGATGAGAAATTCCACTGCCTAGATTCGTCAAGCTTTGAGAATGTTGTGCCCTTAGGAAAAGAAACTTCCCACACTTTCTTATACAATAATCGGGCTACGTTTCAGGAACGAAAGTCAAGCTTTTAATTCTTAATTATTTTTTAAAAGATGAACATCATTATAGAATCACCATATATATATATATATATATATATATATATATATATATATAAAAGTTTGGGATTATATTAAATCTAATAATATGTTAATTTTTTTTTAAATAGACTACAGAGCAAATTAAAAAAAATAAAATAAATAAGAAAAATAGGTTCGTACAAAGTTTTAAAAATAAATTCTCAATGAATTTTGAAAGAAGTCTTGATGTATTTTGAAGGACATTAATTGGCAAACTTTTGATTTTGATTCAATGCCAGTTTCTTCGTCTGTCTCACTTTTAAATATATACAAAATATACAATATATATATATATATATATATATATATATATGTGTGTGTGTGTGTCTGTGTATATATATATATATATATATATATATATATGTGTGTGTGTGTGTGTGTGTCTGTGTATATATATATATATATATATATATATATATATATATGTGTGTGTGTGTGTGTCTGTGTGTGTATATATATATATATATATATATATATGCAGTAATCCCTCGCTTTACAGAAGCGGATTTTCGTATATCAAATCGATTGTTTTATACTCAAATTTCTGTTATAACGAATCTTATTTCCGTTGTACTGAATTTTATTTATTTATTAATCATTTCCGTTAAAATGAAATTCCGTAAATTGAATTTACGTAAAGCGAGGGATTAAGATATATATATATATAAATTGAATATTTTGTAAGGCGGCAGCTATAAAATTATTGCAATATGGAATTTTACTCTTTGATATCACTTATTGCACTTTTTCTGTCCAAAAGCAAATTCCTTTGAAATGCTTACACTTTTCCTGGACTCGCGAGCAACTTCACTCTAAAAACTACTGAACTAATTTCACCCAAACGGTGTCAAATAAGTTCCGACTCATTAAGTAGTTAATAGTTAAATAGTGAAGGGTACTACGGTATATCACTTAAGGGTAACTAATAAATAAAAGAATGAGGAAAAAGAATTCCATTTTGAAAAAACTAAATACTGTATACTGAATTGATACAGTAATTTTGACTAGTTAAGTGGGTCGGAGCTTGTTTGACACTTTGATACCAGTGTGGGTTAAAATAATTCACTTGTTTTCAGTGTATATAATTAGAAATTATACATTGAAATTCAGTTAAAGAATCACACCATAAATCCTTTTCAGTCCTAAATTCATTTTTAAAAAAACTAAGCCATGACTATTATGAAATGCTGGAAAAAAGTGTTGGAAGGAAATTACAGGAGGATTTTTTCAGTTTTGTTTACTTTTTTAGCTTAATAAGATAAAATAATTAATATGTCTTACTATATATTTGTCACTAAAACCGAAAAGCTTAAAACAGTTCAATGATGTAACTTTATTTTAGTTGTTCGGATACAACCCAACTTCACCTCGTTCTGACGTAAGCAGTTGCCTGCCTATTTACAGGTAGGGTGGGTGAAAGCAGACACTAAAGCTATTCAGGCAATTCATACCCACGTCATTACCCACAATGCTAGAGTGTCTGTGACTCACAGCGATCAGAACACGTGGAATTTGCACATCAAAAAAGTGCAAGAGGAAGACAGAGGGCCCTACATGTGCCAAATCAACACTGACCCGATGAGATCGCAAGTATGGAGAGAATTTACTGTACATTGTAATAATATGAAGCAAATGCTATAATTCTTTAGAATAATTTAGGTTTGCCCACAGGATGAAAGCACGGTTAGTGGCTATTATCACAATTAATTAGTGAGTTTGTGAATACGAGGACATTATAGAACGTTGATTGGTTATAGTATATATAATATAGTGGTTAAATGATTGATTACACTGGTATGCATATGAAATTCTTTTTTCTGCTGTGAGGGTTTTTTCAACTCATATTATATAATTCGACCATGCTGAATTCGAAAATGACATTGGTTTTCCTCAATCAGGTCAGGTTTTTTCTCTATTGGCCATTTATTATAAGTCCAATTTTATCCCCAAATTTATTGATTTTTTTAGCTTAAACACTGTAGATACGAGTAATATTATAAGAACACTCGTGAAAAATGAAAACATTGTGTGAATAAATACTTTTATTCATACAATGAATATGGAAAAAAGTTTATTGAGGAAGGAATGAAGTTTTTTTGGCTTTCCGTCTGTGTTTTTCTTCGGGCACGTCTCGCTTCAAACACCAGCAATAGTCCGCCAGCATATTGATATCCCAGTTTCCCTGGTACCTCTCTTCCATTATTTTGATATCTTGGTGAAATCGTTCACCCTGTTCCTCACTATAATCCCCGCAATTTTCAGGAAAATAGTCCAAGTGGGACCACAAAAAGTGCATTTTTATGGACATGCGCGACCCATGAGCTTTGAAAGCTTCCATCAAGTTTTCGACAACGGACTCGTATTCTGGACTTCTACGCTTGCCAAGAAAATCAGTGACAACTGATTTGAATGCCTGCCAGGCATTCTTCTCAGTTGGAGTCATTGCGTTTTCGAACTGAGTATCCTTGATCAAAGTTCGAATTTGAGGACCATCAAAAACCCCAGCATTTAGTTTAGCATCAGATATATGAGGAAATTTACTCTCGAGATATCGGAATGCTGAACCCTCCTTATTCACTGATTTGATGAAATTTTTCATCAAGCCCAGCTTAATATGAAGTGGTGGGAGCAAAATTTTTGTTGGTGGTACAAGGGGCACTGAAACGACATTATGCGACCCAGGTTCAAAATTCTCTCTGGATGCCCATTCACGCTGTGCATAGTGCTTCTCATCCGCTCGATATCCCATTTGCAGAGGAAACATGGGTATTTCGTGTATCCCCCTTGCATTCCCAATACAAATACCACAATCTGAAAAAAATGAAAATATTTAAAGAATTTAGAGAATTTGTTCTATCAGATAAAAAAATCTATGCATTGGACTGTATCACTTCTGTGGGAAGTTAAGTGTTCTTAACGCTCTCAAATAACCTTTGGAAAAACAACATAGTCAATAGCAATAGTTTACTTATGATATTAGTATTACCTTCAAATCTCCACAGATCCTCAGTTATGTTGGTCGTATACGAGAGCATCCAGTAAAATTTTCATGTTATCGTAGCTCTCAGTAAGTTGTACTGAATGTGCTACAGGGACTGATGCAACCCTATTCCCAATGTGAGAAGTATTGCTTCCAAACTTCGTTTAGACGAGTCTATAAATAGCCTCCATTCTGATGCGTTATATGGCAGGCCCAAGGATTCGATTAGCCCCTCAACATTGCAGCAGTACACTAAGGAAGCGGTATTTTCGTGCACTGCAAAAAACTTGCGGAATTCTTCCTCTCGTTTCCTATACCAGGAGAATGTTGTTCCCGGAGCCAGCAAGTTGTCCTCTCGAAGTCGTGAGCCCAAGATCGGCAGCTAATTTGGAAAGTCCTAAATCCCTGGTAAGATCATTAAGTTTGGCCTGGTTGAGAGGCCTCGGCTCATTTGAAGCGGTATTTTGAGGTATATACGACTGGGACTGGTCATTGGCATTGGTCATTGATTCATCATCAGAATCATCGAAGTCCAGGGTTTGAGGTGGGTCGGGTATTGGAATTCCAGGACCATGGGGTACAGGTCTCATAGCAGAAGAATGTCAGGGTATACAACAATGTGTTTATTCTTCTTGTTAACTCCTGAAAATAGAAACACAGAAACGGATATAAAACTTGCATATGAAATAGAAGAAGCATTCAGACAGTGGCGGCTCGTGAGGGAAGGCTGCGGTCTGTAAGATATGAAATAGGTCGATGGAGTCTGTATATTTTCTTTCTTTTTCATTCATATTGTCCCTTCAGGGACAATATGAATGAAAAAGAAAGAAAATATACAATCATTGTATATGTAAATGCAACTTGTATAACAATATGTATGTGTAAATGTATTTTCTATAACAATATGTATATGTAAATGTATGATTACCATTATGGTGAATATTATGCTATATATGGTGAATATTATTATGGTGAATATTATGTCAAGTTTCATACGAGGATTTCAAAATATTTAAGAAAAATAAATTTATAAGCCCACCTTGGAGGTTTGTCATGCAGAAATAGTATCTGTCACGTGATCCTTTCCTTCTCTCCAAATCATGGGAATTCCAAAAGGCAAAGATTTCGCTCTGCCTTTGCTCCATCTTCTCAAATTTTCAATGCACGTCTTGCAGCACATATGAGGGGCGAAATTTTTGTCCTGGTCCCCTAGCTTAATTCCAAAGTATGCTCTATACATTGTCTTCACAAATTTAGTGATTTGGGACTGGTTATTTGGCATGGTAACCGTCCCACATATGTAGCAGAATCTATTGGGATCATTTTTACACGCTCTATTCATTATGAAATATTTTATCTATATGCCTGAAAAGTAAAAAAAGATATTATACAAGTGAAACAAGTGATGATAGATGTTACTGTTCCAATTCCACTTTGAGAAAATCACGAAAAATTCTATTTTACTTATGAGGCCATAGCCGGATAACCTGAGCTGATTGAGAAAACGGATTGCAGATTCGAAATCAGCAGGAAAAACTCTATAAGAATCACTTACAAAACCCTTGACAGCAAAATTGATGCATACCAGTGTTATATATACACAATATATTGGTTATATGATTGGTTATATATATACTGAAATATACACAATATATTGGTGTTATATATATATGTGTATATATATATATATATATATATATATATATATATATATATATATATATATATATATATATAGTCATGCGGGTTGCTTCTACAAAGCTTCAATTTAATATTTAGGAGAAATCCAATGACAAGGAGGAATGTAAATGCCATGAAAAGTCTTCTTTAATGCGCAACGTTTCGAGCAATACGCTCATCATCAGGCTAGATAATAACAATATGAAATTAGAATCAATAAATAAATGTGAACAAGACAAAATAATTTCTATAAAACCTATTCATTAAAAGCAAATTTTAAAAAGACTAAAAGAAGAGGGTTAAATTCAAAGTTATAAAAATTTACATATAAAATTACAAGAAATTTAAAAAGCTATTTTTAAATTACATATAGTCAATTTGAAATTAGTACACTGGAATAATTAACACTAATACAATGGAATAATTAACACTACGAACCTTTCAATGCTGGTTCCGAGGCACGAGTAATTTAAAACAAAACAAAACAGGAAACAAACTATGGGTTGGGCGGTTGGAGAGTTATAAGTTGGGGAGGGGGATTATAAAAAATTGGGGAGGGGGGAGGGGGGAGGGGAGTTGGGGAGGGGGGATTATAAAAATTTAGAGGGACAGCTGAGGAATCCACGTTTAGAGAAGGGGTCAATGTTTTAATATAAAGAGATTCCAAAATTCTAAGTGAGTTAGGACAAGAATTACAACCGAGAATTTTAAAATTATCTAAAGTGACATCAGTTTTACATTTAATACTATGTTCCCGAATACTAGAGGCTTCTTTTTTATTTAAAATTTTACCTGTTCGGCAACTTATTCCCATATGCGAATAAAATCTAGCCCTGAGGGAGCGCACGGTGCTGCCAATATAAGTACCAAGGAGACACCTTGGGCAGGTAAATAAATATACAACACCGCTACGCAACGAATCAGGAGTTCGATCCTTCGCTGAGAAAAAGCTACCTAAAGACATTTTGTTAATAAATATAATGCGAAAATCAGTATGATAAAAAAAATTTCTTAACAACTTTGTAAATTTAAGTTTAAATTCTTTATTCATGGGACCCATTTCAGGTACCAAGAAATATTTTATATCTTTAGGCACTGAAATACAGGGAAGTTGAGGGCTATAAACATTATTTAAGAAAGATCTTATTAGTTTATCTACATATTGAACAGGAAAACTATTATTGGTAAAATATGATCTTAAATTATTAAATTCATCGTTAAGTAAGGTAAAACTAGAGGTCAAATTATATCCTCTGAACAAGAGAGTTTTAATACACGACATCTTATAGTTAAAATCAGTAAAACTAAAGAAATTCATGCCCAAACCAGTAAAAGTGGGTTTCCTGTAAACTGATGTAGTAATAGAATCACCTTTTTTCGAAATTAAAAGATCTAAAAAGGGAAGGGAGCCATTTTTCTCAGTTTCCATTGTATAAGTTATATTGGGGTGCAGAGAATTTAAGAAGTTAAAAAATTGTTGCGCTTGTACAGCATTATCAAAAACAGCTATCGAGTCATCAACGAAGCGTCGATAGAAAATTGGTTTACAATGGGTGGGAGATTGTCTAAAAATTACACTTTCTAAATGAGTCATAAAAAAATCAGCTGATAAAGGTCCGACGGGTGATCCCATCCCAACACCATCAATTTGTTGGTAAACCTTATTATTGAAAGTAAAATAACATTGCTTAAAAACCAATTCTAAAAGTTCCTTAAAATAAGACCATGAAAAACCATGAAAACTATCAACAGAGCTAAAAACCTATCTAAAATAATGGCAATGGTTTCTGATACAGGTACATTCGTGAAAAGCGACTTTACATCAAAACTGACAAAAAACTTTTTTGAATCGAAATTCTCACTAAGAAGATCTTTTTGAAATTCATAAGAGTTATTTATAGTATAAGCATTTTTCGCAAAAGGTGACAGGAGACCAACAACAAATTTTGCCAATTGAAAGGTAGGTAAGTTATACGAAGCTAAAATAGGACGGAGAGGTGTTCCAACTTTATGGATTTTAGGCAAACAGTATAATTGAGCAAGATCAGAACCAGATACGAACAACTGAGAGTAAGTATCGTTTTTTATTATCTTTAAAGACTTTAATCGTGACAAAAATCTATTAACTTGGTCTTCCAACCTTAAAATGACTTTATTGACGGGTTCAAGAATTTGTTTGAATTTGCTAACATCACTTAGGATTTCATTAGTTTTATTTATGTAATCAGATTTATTCAAAATAACAACTCCGTTGCCCTTGTCCGGTCTAGTCACAACAATCTCCTGGTTCTTTGCCAAATTCTTAATAACCTGCAAGTCACTCTTCTTAAATATGAAAGATTTAAATTTAAGGTTTCTAAGTTTGTGAAAAAATTCATGAGTTAAATTAGCAAACTGACATTTAAAATTATTAAAATCACCAACATGGGGAACATTTTTCAAGCCATTAAAAAATTTTCAAAGTAAAGAAAAAACGAAGGCTTATATATTTGAAATAACGGAAGCTTAAATTGCAAGCCAAGTGAGAGTAAAAACTTTTCCACGAGGGGAGAGGGTGTAACTAGAAAAATTCGAAATTACTTTATCAGAATTGAAAAAATTAGGTGAATTCAGGCCCAGGGCCTTTAACTTACGTTCATGAGTTTCAGAAATGGTAGAATGAAACTTTTCAAGATCACGTTGTACAAGAGAAATTATTAATAAATAATCCAACAACGAAAGGTATTTTTAAGAGTAATTATATGATGCTCAAGCGACTTATTATGCGAGTCTGAAATTTTGATTTTATAATTAATTTCGAAAAAAGGTGATTCTATTACTACATCAGTTTACAGGAAACCCACTTTTACTGGTTTGGGCATGAATTTCTTTAGTTTTACTGATTTTAACTATAAGATGTCGTGTATTAAAACTCTCTTGTTCAGAGGATATAATTTGACTTCTAGTTTTACCTTACTTAACGATGAATTTAATAATTTAAGATCATATTTTACCAATAATAGTTTTCCTGTTCAATATGTAGATAAACTAATAAGATCTTTCTTAAATAATATTTATAGCCCTCAACTTCCCTGTATTTCAGTGCCTAAAGATATAAAATATTTCTTGGTACCTGAAATGGGTCCCATGAATAAAGAATTTAAACTTAAATTTACAAAGTTGTTAAGAAAATTTTTTTATCATACTGATTTTCGCATTATATTTATTAACAAAATGTCTTTAGGTAGCTTTTTCTCAGCGAAGGATCGAACTCCTGATTCGTTGCGTAGCGGTGTTGTATATTTATTTACCTGCCCAAGGTGTCTCCTTGGTACTTATATTGGCAGCACCGTGCGCTCCCTCAGGGCTAGATTTTATTCGCATATGGGAATAAGTTGCCGAACAGGTAAAATTTTAAATAAAAAAGAAGCCTCTAGTATTCGGGAACATAGTATTAAATGTAAAACTGATGTCACTTTAGATAATTTTAAAATTCTCGGTTGTAATTCTTGTCCTAACTCACTTAGAATTTTGGAATCTCTTTATATTAAAACATTGACCCCTTCTCTAAACGTGGATTCCTCAGCTGTCCCTCTAAATTTTTTATAATCCCCCCTCCCCAACTCCCCCCCCCCTCCCCAATTTTTATAATCCCCCTCCCCAACTTATAACTCTCCAACCGCCCAACCCATAGTTTGTTTCCTGTTTTGTTTTGTTTTAAATTACTCGTGCCTCGGAACCGCATTGAAAGGTTCGTAGTGTTAATTATTCCATTGTATTAGTGTTAATTATTCCAGTGCACTAATTTCAAATTGACTATATGTAATTTAAAAATAGCTTTTTTAAATTTCTTGTAATTTTATATGTAAATTTTTATAACTTTGAATTTAACCCTCTTCTTTTAGTCTTTTTAAAATTTGCTTTTAATGAATAGGTTTTATAGAAATTATTTTGTCTTGTTCACATTTATTTATTGATTCTAATTTCATATTATTATCTAGCCTGATGATGAGCGTATTGCTCGAAACGTTGCGCATTAAAGAAGACTTTTCATGGCATTTACATTCCTCCTTGTCATTGGATTTCTCCTAAATATTATATATATATATATATATATATATATATATATATATATATATATATATATATATATATATATATGTGTGTGTATATGTATATATGTATATATGTGTGTATATATATATATACACACACAATATATTGGTTATATGATTGGTTATATATACAGTATATGATTGGTTATACTGGGTGATCCAGATAAATGGGACCCATAAAAAAAAGCCAAATATTCTTAATATGTAATTCCTTTCATAAAAACTATATATCATTCGAAAGAGTAGAGTTACAAGTTTATTATGAAATATTTATTTTTTAAAATGACTCCTTTCAAATGTGCTCCATTAGTTGCCAAGCATTCCAGTGTTCTCGCTTGTAAGTTCTGCATCACTTTTGCAAGAGTGTGCGGTGGTATGGCCTGTATCTCATTTGTGATGGCGGCCTTCAATTCTTGCAAGGTCGTTGGGTTATTTCTGTAGACCCTACTCTTTAAATATCCCCAGAGATAATAATCTAAGGGAGAAAAATCCGGAGACCTTGCGGGCCATTCAACGTCTCCAAATCTTGAGATTAACTCGCCTGGAAACGTTTGACGCAAAACTGCCATGCAGTTCCTCGTGGTATGGCAGGTAGCTCCGTCTTGTTGGAACCAGTGGTTTTAGACAAAGATCTCTTAATTTAGGAATAAGGAAATCGGTCAACATTTTTTCGTAGCGATCACCATTTACAGTGACCGTGTTTCCGGTGGAATCCTCGAAAAAGTACGGCCCTATGATCTGAGATGCAGTAAGACCACACCAAACAGTTACACGCTGACTATGCAACGGGACTTCGGTAATATTCAATGGATTTTCTGTTGCCCAGAAACGACAATTTTGTTTGTTTACAGTTCCATTCAAGTGAAAATGGACTTCGTCTGACATAATCAAAGTTGCTAGAAAATTGGTGGTGTCATTTACCTTCTGTTGGATCCATTGACAGAATTGTCGTCTTCGTGCGAAATCTCCATCGTTTAGTTGTTGCACTGTTTGAATTGTATATGGAAAGAGCATTAAATTTTGCTTGAATATACGGTGTGTTGTTCCATATCCAACTCCTAACAGCTGAGAAGCACGTCTGATGCTTATGTTAGGATTATCCTGTACAATTTCATGAGTTCTGTTAATGATCTCGTCTATCCTTGCTGTGCGCACTCTTCCAGTTGGTTTTCTTTTTCCAATGCTGCCAGTTAGGGAAAAATTTCTGACACACCGAAGGATTACTTTCTTAGAAGGTGATTTTGACATCTGAAAATTTATCTTGAAAGATCTTTGAGCTGAAACTACACTTCTTCCATGCTCATAATATTGCTCAGTTATGAAACGCAGCTGTTCCACAGTCCATGCAGTCATCTTGAAGGGTTAGTTTTAACTAACACTTTTATTTTGTTTTGTATCTTATCTTGTCTTGTATTGTCAAAACCTATACAATCCTGTACAAACTTGTAACTATCCTCTTTCGAATGATGCGTATGATTTTATAAAAGGACTTATACTTTAAGAGTTACAGGGGTTTCTTTTGGGTCCCATTTCTCTGGATCACCCTTTATATGCAATATATTGTTTATATAATTGGTTATATATATACAATATATAGCCTATATAAACAGTCAGTAAGATGGCTGTTCAAGGACGTTTCTTCTATTATTGAAGATTGGTTTTTTGGAAGTGACAGTGCCTCCCGAAATCATTGACAAAGAATCCTCCTCTGACATTATGGTTCCCGAGGGATCGGCAGCCGTTTTGGTTTGTAGGGCAAGAGGGCATCCCAAGCCCAAAGTGACTTGGCAGCGCGAAGACATGAAACCTATCGTACTGAGAACTAACAACACTGCGAAACCCAAGATTAAAAGCAAGTAAAAGCGACGTGTAACGGGAATGATTTGGAGACCTGGAAATTGATATATGTTGATCTGTCATTAGTTTGAGATTAGGAACACGTATGAAGTTTTATATTAATAAAATCTATTTTTAGGACAACTTCGCTTTATCCTGCAAATACTGTCGTTAAACAGGTTCCCTATAAACAGAATATATTTGATTATATTTTCACTTATCCTCATCAAACTTAATGGAGATCATATTCCATCAGCTTCTTTAAAAAAATCATATTTTGCGAAGTACTTTTTAGGTATTACGTAACATTTTTACTAGTTAAATATAATTTGCTTAGTGTAAATATCTGTGCATTAATTTCTGCCTCCAGAAATGTCATACGAAGGTGAGGTGCTTAATCTGACTCACATCACGAGATCTGACATGGGACCTTATTTGTGTATGGCCAACAATGCAGTTCCACCAATCGTTAGCAAGAGGATCATGGTTGAAGTTCACTGTAAGTGTGCTTTAAATCATATGAACTTTATTATTAATTCACATTAAAGATCCTTATTATTTAGCTCATAATACGCTTCAGATCAATACTTAATTTCAAATTAAAAGTGAAGTTGCGTACTTCATTGAAGTAATTACCCTAGAATGAAATGGAAATGAAAAAATAGTCTTGCTCATTCGCTTTATCGAGACCAAATGACTCCTGACATCGTCTTCTAAAAATCATATGTTTAAACCATAAAAATAAGCTTCAATACCTGCCTCAAAAAGCTTCAAAATGTCTCGCTTTAAAAATGACTCCCTGACATCGTCAGCTATGACATCCCTGACATCATAACATGAACTATTTTCCTGATGAAATGACTCACTTTCCTTTCTCTAAATGAAGTTTCCCCCGTGGTTCATGTACCGGACCAACTGATCGGCGTGCCGAAGGGATCGACTGCTGTGCTCAAATGCAACGTCGAGGCCTCGCCCAAAGCAATTCAGTACTGGACCAGAGATGATGGTAAGACACTTTTAATGTGAAATATCAAAATTTCTGTAACCATGGCAACTGGAATGGGATAACATTTAATCCTGTACCGATCAGTGTTTTTAAATATATTAATATGAAGCTGAGCTATGGAATAGCTAAGGAATACGTTTCGGTATAGTAATGCCAGCAACATTTTACTATACGGGTACTTACGGGATGGGTATTTACTGTAAAAATGCCGACTTTTCTAATTTATTTTATTTTAATTTCTATCTATTCAACGTTTTAATTATTTCAATTAAAGTAATTAATTAAAGTCAAATTTGTGAATTCTATTTTTTCAAAGATGGAATTTTAATGTGTATTTAAATTAAGAAAGCGTGAATTATGATTTTTAAATTTTACTTATAATTAATGAATTATAATTTTTTTTAAATTTTACTTATAATTAATAAATTATGATTTTTTTAAATTTTACTTATAATTAATGAATTATGATTTTCTAAATTTTACTTAGAATTAATGAATTATGATTTTTTTAAATTTTACTTATAATTAATGAATTATGATTTTTAAAGTTTACTTTAATGATTTTTGATTTTTTTAAATTTTACTTATAATTATAAGTAAAATTTAAAAATCATAATTCATTAATTATAAGTAAAATTTAAAAATCATAATTCATTAATTATAAGTAAAAATAAAAAATAATTCATTAAGGTAAAATTTAAAAAATCATAATTCATTAATTATAAGTAAAATTTAAAAATCATAATTCACTAATTATAATTAGTGAATTATGATTTTTTAATTTTACTTATAATTAATGAATTATGATTTTTAAATTTTACTCATGATTAATACAGAGTAATGCAGTGTATCGACTGAGAATGTGGGAAGCATATCTATCCACAAGAAATAAAACGTTCGAAAATAACAAACGAGTGGAAGCTTCTGCAGAGTTCTGCTTTTTTGATTCAGAATGTAAAAACTAAATCAGGATCAATGAAAGAAAGCCACCCCCAGCCTTCTTTAGTTAGCTTTATAAGGCTAATTAACGAAAATATAACGACCTAACCTAACCAATCGTCGAGGGCGTACAGTTGACCTAACGATTGGTTAGGTTAGGTCGTCATATTTTTGTTAGTTAGCCTTATAAAACTAACTAAAGAAGGCTGGGGATGGCTTTCTTTCATTGATCCCTAAATCAAAACGAACAAAACTTTAAAACCATTTTGAAAGAGCAAACAAATTAGTTCGTATTTTGACTTTTCTTGTTGTGCTGCTTAAAAACTAACAAACCAAATATACAGTACTGTTCTGAATTTGAGGATTTAAATTTAGTTTCAATGGAACACGAATTCATTTTCATTGGTAGGTTTAACTTCAAGTTTTATCATGATGATAAATTTATTTATTATTTTTCTGAATAGCTTTTGTAGTATTGATTATTATTGTTTCGTTATCATCATCAAGACATAATTCACCGCATGTCTGTCTGTCCGTCTGTCTCCTTTCAGGTCCAAACGGCAGGGCCGATTTTTATGAAACTTGGTGACAATACCATCTGAGATCCCTAGTGTGTTTTTAGCAACTTCTTTCCAGATCAGGTGTCCCAAAAAAAAATTATCCCAATTTACCCCCCAAAATATTGGTATGCTAAAAGACGAAACACTTAAATTTTAAGATTTTGGCCCATTGGTCTTGGAATGCGAAACTCAAAATGTTGATGGCTGCTTCCCTGCGTAAATTTGTTGATCTGTTGGCTTTTCTGGTTATTAGAAAAATATAAAATTTTATAGAAGCGTGGACTGGTGGTCTTCCCTATCATTAAAGTCTACAAGTAAACCAAGTCCCAACCAGCTTCTACAGAGTTTCATATAATTTCTTGGAATGAAGAAATTCAAGTTGGTCAATAAATATAGAAAAGAATGTAACCACCAAAATTTTTAGCTACGCATCGGAAGCCATAATAGGTAAAAAATAGGTAAATATGTAAAACAAAATATGACAAGTTGTATTTGAAATTTAACTGCTTCGTGAGCTTCAAGTAAAATCTGTGAAGCTGCACTTAAAAATTAAGTGATTCGTGAGCTAATTGTAAATATTGAACTCGCTTAAATTTTTTTTAAATTATTTTCATTACATTTTATTGCTTGACTACTGTGTCAAATTTGGGAATGTTCTGAAAACTTAATCCACACAAAGAATCTTATGGATTGAACATGGCGTGAAAAAGGAAGCTATCACTTGGAAGAAATGCAGTAAATAAATATTGCTCGGAGGGTAATAACAGCATTCCGCAGGAACTAACAAAAATATCCACCTTCGTAGGGTGTTTGGTTTTGCTAGTATTCATAATTTCCTCTTATCTCTCGAAGGTGTGATGCTTATCAACAGCGATGAATTGGTCATCAGAGAGAACCTGACCAACTATTACGTCACTCATATGACGTTAACTATAGGTTCGTTCAAACCAAGTCACGTGGGCACGTATTACTGTAACGCCAAAAACTCTGTTGGAGAAGTTTCAGGTCACATTGATGTTAATGGTAAGTTCTAGATCGAAGTCACAGAGTGAACGTTTCATTATCATCATTCTTACAATTGTAAATAAAGAGATTATCTTAATTCTTATTACTGGTTCTTTTTCTTTTAATTTATTACGCTCAAATTTTTAGACATTCATAAAACTTTTGAGTCTTCGGTCTTCAGTATTTGTTTACAAACGAAATGAACTTAAATTCTGAACATAAAACTGCAAAGTTTTAAATAATTTAAAACTCAACGTGAACACTCTACTGACATGGGTTTAGTTGTTCCGAAAGAGTTGTTTATATCAGTGCTTCTCAAATTTTTTCGGCTGCGTGCCCCTTTGATA